>JAHHUM010002738.1:0-150978 GCA_036173005.1 Crenichthys baileyi | reverse complement strand
CATTGAAACAAGGCCCATCTGCACAAGTATTGGCGCTTAACTCACAGTTGTTTCCATAAAAACCAGGTGGACATGTGCACTTGTAGCCACCGTCATTGTCCTGTGTTGGCAACAATTGTTGGTTAGGCACAAGCATAAGGTCATAGCTATACTAAAAGACATTCTTATTTCTTTAAAGCGGTACTCACAATGCAGCTTCCTCCGTTACGACAGGGATTTCCTGAACATTCATTGACTTGGATCTCACAGTTAGCACCCGTGTATCCAGGTGGGCAGGAGCATGTGTAGCTGCCTTGACCAGTGTTGGTGCATGTGGCTCCATTAAGACAAGGCTTGTGGTGTGTACAGTAGTTTAGGTCTGGAAATCCCCCAAAAATAGCACTTATGAGGCAAATAGATTAAAAGCAAGCAAGGAAGGCAGGAATTCAATGAGTGGCACAGCATTTAGTGAATTTGTCAACAACAAACTAACCCTGGTTGCAGAAGAGTCCACCCCATCCCTCCTGGCAGTTGCACTGCCACGGTTGTTGGCAGGTGCCATGGAGGCACCCCGGGTAACGGATGCAGTCATCACAGTAACGCCCACTGAAGCCCACGCGACACCTGGGAACACACCATTCATTTAATATCATTAACTGAAGGGGATAATGATTAGGGATACCTTTGTTTAGAGACACGTAACTGTAACTTATTTTTGACTTACTTGCACTCTCCTGGTTTATCACAGAATCCATGTTCCTCATCACAGCCAGGAAGACAAATTGCTGTAAAAAGAAAACAAATAAAGTCAGTCAAACTATGGCAAATTCAAGATTTTTAAACTGCAATCCAAAAAACTAACATTTACATTGCTATTCGTTTATTTGCTGTCTGAAATGTTTGTTCACTTATCTATGACTACTTTTTTGGTCTCTCTAGTTCAAGTTTTAGCATGTTGAAGGGTATCATTGTCATCAGGTCGTTTGTGACCACCCTTAGATTTTTTTTTGGTGTTACAGATGCAAATTTTGATGAAATATTACCTTTCAGCCAAGCTGGAAACCATCACAGTTTGGGTCTGAAAACAGGAGAACCAGCCAAGAAGCCCCCTCTTTTAACAGGGTTGCTCCACAACAAAAAGCCCCCAAAACAAAGCCCCCTTTCTCCCCTTGACTGTGGGTCAGAAGTCCCCTTTTCTCACCCCTTGCCTCTGTCCTTATCCTTTTTGTCTTTCTTCCTCCTCCATCCCCTCCCCTACTCCTTATCTCTTCCTTCTCCTCCTCTCCCCTTCTTTCCCTCTCTCCTTGTCCCCCTCCTCCTCCTCCACCTATTCCCCCAGGGCCAGCTGGTCTGTGAGGAGCTAACCACCAGACAGCTGCTCCATTGTCTCCTCTCACTGAGCAGCTGCCCCCTACACAACAATACACAGCCCAGCTCAGCCAATCACTAGCCTAACCCGCAACAATACAGGACCCCCACTTGGCCAATCGGGGAGGAGGTTTGGGGGCGAGGAGGCCCCAGTGGTCTAATGGAAGGCACGCGGCGTGTGAATTACTGAAGATCCACCGCGGCTCATTAGAACGGAGGCCTCTGGTGCAATGGGATAACTAACTGACGCCTGTTGCACACGGGCGCTGCATTATGAGGTGGAAAAAGTCTCCAACAATAAAGAGAGGCAAATGACTGTTGGGGAAATTAACTTTAGATAGAGACACGGTTATATAAACTGTGCAGAAACCATAAAAAACTCAAAACCTGTTGTGATGATTAAATACCAGATTCTTTAGGATGGAAGTGTCTTAGCAACAACTAATGTAAGAATCTGTTGTTGCATTGGTCAACAATATAGGGACTGTGAGCTTGATGTACACATCAGCTTCCTCAGCTAATGACTGCGTATGTCCCTCATTTTATCAATGACAAGCACCTGTCACCAGATCCAAATATTTCCCACTGCTTTACCACTGAGCTGGAACAGTCTCCCGTCATTTTTATGCCCCTTTCATGGCCCTTCATTAAGCTGCCCTACGCAGGCATAATGATAGAGTTCGATTAATGTGCACTCCCACTCACGTTCTGTGCAGTACTGGCCCTTCCAGCCGGAATTGCATATGATTTCCCCACGCTCGCCACAGGTAAAGTGTCCAAAGGCATCGTCCCGAGGCCGGCAGAAGACTGAGCAGCCATCACCATAGTAGTGCTCATCGCACAAGAAGCGGTAGGAGAAGCGCAGCTCCGTCCTGCTGGCCGTCTGCATGTCCTTGGACCATTCCTCTCCCACGGTAAGGTGCCGCTGGGTGGTGAACCTGCTGATCAATCGCTCAGGGTTCTCTGTAAAAGTGAATCAAAGTTTGCACAAGCTCATTTGATATCACTGTGAAGTTTAAGATGCAAACATGCTGTTTCTGCCACAGAGAGTGGAACCTACATTAAACTTGCTTTCAAATATAAATATGTATCAGTTTGAGGGTGGGAATTAAGTGTTTGGCATAAAGACAAAGCTCGTATTGTTTTGTCTTCTTTTATAAATATGAAAAGCTCAATCACAATTTCCACTGTCACTTTCTAAGGTCTGCCTTAATTTTAGAGCAATAAGTGATGGTAAGACACTACAATGGTAGTGCGCCCTACTTAATTGGCCAATTAAGTAGGATGCACTTTTATTTCAGGACAATTCTGAAACAAAACATGGGAGTCAAAATTACAATGTATGTTTGGGTGGAGGAAATACTAACCCCTTTTCATTGAAATTACTATATGAAGACCTTATTTTAAGTAAAGATGGTGTCTATACTTTTGAAACGTAAAATGCATAAACAAAAGTACAGCTGAGTGTTTCCTGATCACCCATGATGAGATCTGAGTGGAAAAACATGCAAGCAAACAAGGCCATCATTTAACCCCCCCTCCCCCGCCTGACTGTTAGGGTCCAGCCTCCTCTTGCTGTCACCCACCTGTTGTCAGGTCGTCCAGGGAGTCAGTGTGCAGAGCTTCAATGATCAGTGAAAACGTCCCCTGAGGAAAGACAGAGAGTCAACAGCTGCTCTACTTGGAGAGCCCCCCCCCTACATACACACAGAAACACACCAAATTTCCCCCTCACCTCGCCTCCCCTCCAGAACATCAGAGCACCATTAAGTGACCTCGCAGTAAACTACACAGTCTAATTCTCTGTGGATTAGAGGCGTAATAAGGCCAGGCTACCTGCTCCTTTTTTCACACCCTTGCTACTATCACACTCTAACACCGGCGTAAAAACCAAAATGAGGCGGAATTTCACGCTGCGCTGCCAATGATGTGCCAACTCAGAGGATGCTAGATTTCCCACCACGGCTGGGTCGGAGGGGAAAATCTTTTTGGTGACACCTCCCCTCCTCCCCTCTCTCTCTCACCCACATCCCCTCCCTGTTTTATCCCACCAAAGAGCACAGAATTACTACAATAGCCCCTCTCACACTGCTGACAAAGCCCCTCACAAGTGTTGAGTCTGGGAGCATCTGAATATGTATTCATAGATTTTTTTCTGCTGCTTTAAATATATCTCACAAATATAAATTCCTACATCGATAACATAAAACGTGAGTATAAATGATGTGATGAGATGATTGTAGCTGTCAGGACATATAAGCAGTTACTCACTGGCCATGTGAAGCCGAAGGAAAAGCGGATTGGGTTGGTGAAACTGTCAGCGTTGGTCTCCGGCACCTGGAAGGAGTTGGAGCCCAGCACTGGAGTCACCGCGCCACCATAGGTACAAGGGGGCTCTGGGGAGACACTCGCCTGATAGTGTTTCAGGCAGACACGAAAGAAAGTCTTGCACTCGCACTGCTGGTGGCCCTGCGGGTGCGCTGTGCCTCCTGGACAACAGTTAGCGTTCCCAGGTATCCCCTTCTTGTTGAGAAACTCCTGCAGTTTGAGCTCAAACACGCCGGAACACAAAACCTACAACACAAAAAATGTTGGATCTGTCTGAAACAAGTTTCTAAATAGTTAATTATTTTGGATCAGATTTGATTGCATATAAAGTGCGCAAAGGAGCCCTCAATTTTGGAACGTACCTGGCAGGTGAGTAAGGACAGACTGACAATCAGGGGCAGACACAGGCGTACCATTGTGTTGACAGTCCCCTCAACAAGCAGTGAAAGCTCCGTGGGTCCGTGTAGCAACACTCAAACACTCATGGAGAAAGTTTTCAAAGCTGTCCGCTGTGCTACAGTCAAAGCGCACTTTTTACGCACAAGGCTAAATTTGAAGTCACTTTTCCTGCAGCGTGTCAGTCACCTGTCCATCTGTTCACCCCCCAAAAGTGTCGGACTTTTCTCAAAGTTATTCTGACTTTCACAGATACAAGTAAGATCCAGCGGAATAGCCCACTTGAAGAAATCCAGAATGGGAATATCGGAGTTAATTCCAACTAGTCGTTGTAGAAAAGACGGTCTTCTTTATTTGTTCCAGGTTATTTCTTGTCGGATGCTAAAAAACACACATCCTAAACACAGAAAGCAAGTCTCCGTTCCTCTTTGATTACATGTATCAGTGCGTAAGTCTGATAGGTTTCGTGCCCTGCGCAGGATTTTATACCGGGGCAGCAAGCGAAGGGTAATAAGATGCAAATGAGGCCCTCTGACTCTCTCCGTCCCCTCCTTCCACCACCACCACAAGTCCGCCCCGGGGCCATTACAAAGAAAAAGGAGGAGGCGGGTGGTAGTGCACCCCCCCTTCTCTCAAGAGGACAGACCAAATGGCTACTGAGCTGTTAAATGTACAACAACCCTTCGCTTCCCTTGATGGCTCCCTCCTCCACAGCGCACGGAGCCTATTTGCATTCCGACAAATTCTTAAACCTCCACACGAAATCCTCAACTCTATCCGGAGAACTACATGCAGCAGTCAGTTGGACGGTGGCTCCTCATATCTGAGCTTATTATGGTGAAGTCTTGACTGGCCTGATGCAGGTTTGCGCGGCCAGCCGGCTAGCCAGCCAGCCATCCGCTAACGACCATCTGCTCCATCGCATTCCTATGGTGTTACCCCGTTTTTTTGAATGTTCCCACCCAAAACTATTCAATCTGTTCCTGTTACAATAATTTATTGACTTGTTTATCTGCTCCGTGGAGGATAACTAAAAGAGCCTGATCATAATCGTTTGGATGAACATCACATTTTTGCCGGCAGATGAACTATTGGTTTGATTAAATTTAAATAGAAAAACAAATAGAAAAACATTACTGTGGTTCCAAAAGTAAAATATGGGCTGAGCCTATCAGTTAATTTGTAGCTTTTCAAAGATTTAAAGACAGTTTATTTGTGATCTAAAACGTCTACATGATATATTAAAGCGCGTAAAAGTGATAACATCAATTTTACGCCAAAACAAAAACATTACTGCGTCGCGATATCAAATTACGCTCAAGGGCCACAGACCAGCGCACCTCAAATGTTTATTTCTCTTCATGTCTGTATTTCCCTTACATGCGCTTTGGTATAGGCAGTAACAAAATACTTGGTGGTGTGTCATTCGCGTGGCTGTCATTAAGGGACTTTGTGAGGAGAGGGTGGGGGGAGGATGAGGAGGAGGGGACTCACAGAGGGAGTAAACTTTTTTCTCTTTGTGCTTTCAGCTGTATGTTAATTGGGCCGGCAGCACCTGCTCTCCCACAATAATGCAACACCAGAGACACACAAATGCACACACAGACACACGAAAAGCACGACCGATTTTATAAACAGTAATCTAAACGTGTATTTAGATATAACAAATTTAATTACTTAGAGACGCGCACAAGAGATGAAACTTTACAGATGGTCAAAATCTCCTGTTGTTTGCACAAAACGTGACTTGCAGGTCTGTTTGTCACACAGCCGGATGACATCAGCTCACACGGACTCACTGGCTTATTTGCATATGTGTTTTTTATCGCAGAAAAATGCGGGGAAGAATGCACACTTGTTGCCACGAAGTTATTATGAGCTGGCCTCTGGCCCTAAAGCAGCTTTAGATGTTAATGGACCTTTGATCATACCTTGTAGTCAATGCCTCAGCATCCTATTATTTTTCTGTTGTGTAATATTTTCATGTGGGTATTTCCAAAAATCTTAAGGCACTCTCATTTCATCTATCAGTTAAATACAATACAGCTAAAAAGTGCCGTGGTATCAGTGAATATGTGGGCCCTGTTCACAAAAACTAAATGAAAGGCTTTAAAGAGAGTTGTTGATTGGCCAGAACAGTTAATTGGTGTTTAGTGCCACACTTGTCAATCACCTCAGGCTTAAGGCTATGCAGCAGAGATCCAGAGAGAGGGCCTCCTCTCTGAATTATTTATTTATTACTGTGTTGGCACACCAGCAGAGCTCACTGAGGAAGAAATGCGCTGCATCAGAGTACTATACCACTTCTTATGTCTACCAACACACACACAAGTTCTGTGAGGAGGAGGACAAGGAGGAAAGGAGGGAGCATTAATTAACATCTCTAGTTGAAGCTGCTCTGCATAGCTTCAGTGTTTTGGTCTACAAACAAGGCTCTCATTCACAAACTACAGCTAACATGTGGTCAACTTTCAGCCTGCCATGTCAACACATACAGTGCTGATGCATTTCAGTGTGCTCAATATGTATGAATACTTTTCAAGGGATTTTAGACAAAAAGAAAGAAAGAAAGAAAGAGTGTCCCCCACAGCATGATGCTGCCCCTATGGTGGATCATGTCAGGGAAAAGTATACAATTTACCCATAGTCACAAACAGCTAACAGCTGACATACACTCTCAGCCCGCTATGTCACAGACAGTGCTGAAACATTTCTATGTGGAAGCTGCAGTCCTGTTGCTGCATGTAAGCTTGATGACCCTGCTGTGGATGTCCAATATTGGTTTGTATCTGTGGAGCGGCTGACTCAAAGGCCTTTAACCTTAAGCATTGACACTATTATCCTTGCCTGCCACAGTCTTTACATGCCTACCCCTGTCTAGCTGTAGGACGCTGCTTATTTTATTTTACCAGTTGATTTCAGCCCACATGTCAATAGTCCGTAGTGCTCCTTTGGCATGGCGTAAAATCCATGTCTTGAAGCCTTTTATTTAAACTCAACACAACTTTCAGAGTTCTTCTGTGCTCTTTCTACCCCTCTATGTGTTAGACCAATACCTACTATCAGTCACTCATCACCATGACGTGGCACACATTTCCAGATTATGGCAGCAAAGCGTGACTGAAAGGCATGTGAGATGACCCCCCCTCAGTTCAACAACATAGACCACACTTTTTTTCCAAAACATGATTTATGTCAGGAGATTGTGTGTCTTAAGGAAACAGCATAAACTCCTCCCCTGTGCTGCCTCTTCTTCTGCGTGCGTGCATGTAGCTGCGTGGACGCGCGTGACGGATGTTGGTAAAAAAATTGTTTAAGTGGAGGTCTGATTGTTTAATTAAAGTGCTTTCCTGTTGTCTATCTGCGCGCGTACGCGTGTGTGAGAGAATAGCTGCATGTGAGCGCGTGTTTGTCCGTGCATGCGCGCGCGCAGCGGGAACAACAAAGAAAGAGGTCTCGCGCCCCGCCGCCCATTCATCTCTTTCTCTTGTGAAGTAATTCCCATTGATTCCTATTGAACGGCGAGTCGCGAGCCCCTCAGGGGAGAACTTGTGATTTGTGAAGGGTCGCGAGGACAGTACACGCCCCTCCTCGAGCCCCGGCCATCTGCTCACCAAACACCAGAACACCGACCAACCAGCCACCAAATGTCTTCTCTTATCACTATCTATCTATACTGCTTCCCTTATAACACGGTCCTGCTTTTCCTTACAGTATTTTGTTTCTCCATCTCTGTGTGATCTCTTTTACTTCTCTGTCTAATCTTCAACAGAAGACGCCAAGGACCTCTGCGGGTGAAACTGCTTGCCTCCAGAGCCAAATCACAGTGGTGGCATGCAGAGGCTATGAGGTGGCCATATGGCCCGTGAGTGTGTGTATGTGCATGCCAAGAAATGGATGGATGGCCATCGTGGGAACCTCCACATCATCACCATCACACCAACTACACACACATGCACATTGTTGCACATATAGCATGATGGCCTTTGCTTCAGTCAGCTGTAAAAATCAAAGTTCAAAGGGACTCTGGACTGCTCTGATTCAGCATTGCTATCTGTCTTCTGGTTCCTGTGTTTGGATTAGCTTTATACCGAAGTGTGATATTTATTTAATGTCAGAGCCGTGATGGTTATGTAAAGCTGAACTGAGATACTCAGTCAGACAGAAGTTAGAAATCATTGGCCATTGGACCATCTCTTTTTGAAGACCTGATGTCCTTAATTAAAAACCCAACAACTTAAAGTAAATGTAGTCTGTCAGTTTGTTACTGAAGACCATCTACAGCCAACAGAAGTGTTGAATAGATTGATAGACTGATCGATCGATAGATGGAAACACGATTTGCACCTTGTCCATCTGAGCCACAAATAAGAGATTTTAAAGAATATTAATACATTTGTTAGAGTTGTCATTATATTTTGAGATTTCTGTCCTCTTAAGGTACTTAACCTCTACCATGTAATTTTCAAACTTAAATTCTATGTTGTTTGTAGGGATAATCCAGTACCTCCAAAAGGCACTACATTAATAAACCAATCACAAGAAATGACATTAATCAAGAGTAGGTGAATATAGATTATGGGTTCAGGGACTTGTTAAGCAGGGACTGATGAAAAATGCGTTTTTGAGAAGGTTCATAAGTAACTTGTTGATTTTAGTCAACAACCTCAGTGACTTGATTTATTAAATATAACTTTAATTTATTATAGAACTTTAATTATGCTGAAAACATATAGCATGTTACAAGATGTAAATTCTAGTCACTGTTTTAATCATTACTCATATTCCTAGAACAAAAGATCAGTGGCACTGTGACTTTTAGAATTTGAGACGAACTTAAAATAAGCAGACAAATCCCTCTCCCCTGCATTTTGAACAAATCACACAATAGCTGCTCCTGGAGATCCCTGACCCGTCACTCTCCAGGAGTCCTTGGCCTTTAGTTTGAGAAACAGTGGTCTTCAGCAGCTGGATTAGTCAGGCCAGCTGCCCACAGAGATGCTGGACCCTGGACGCTGACACCAGACCCCCAGGGTTTCTGCTATCAGGCAACCTGAGGGGATCTGGACAGCGCTTGGTGTGTGTGGCTGCATGTCTGTGTGTGTTGCTCATTCATTCAGACAACTGTTGAGCTCTTACAGATTTGGGCAGCGGTGTTCTTTGTATGAGTGTGTGCATGCTTGTATGGCCTATTCTTTCCGGGGGTTAACTGCTGATCCAGTACAAATGGGAGGTGCTGGGGGTGGGGGCTTGGAGTGGGGCTGAGGGCAGTCGTGTGCTCCTGGAACATCTGCCCCTGTTACTCCCAAGTCAAGCGTTGGTCAGGACAGGAGGGGAAAGGAGGGGTGGGGGGGGTTGCATGGAGAGGGGAATCAAAGTGGATGCCATCGAAGAGGAGAAAGAAGAGCAAGTGTATAAGAAGGAGGAAGCTGAAAAGATCTGACATGAATAGGCAGCAGACCCAAACTATGAGAAATGAGATGCAGGATTATGGAGTTTAAGCCCTGCTCTGGACTGGTCACTTTTTAACATTTTTGGGGGGTGGTGTATGAATGTATGCATGCAGATGTGTGCAAAAGCCGGTTTTCCAGTTTTCTTAGCATGTGCAAATGTTTTAGAAGCAGATGATCATATTCAACATTAACACACTTTAAGCTTGATGACTTGGATATTAATGATGTGAAAATC
Organism: Crenichthys baileyi; assembly: GCA_036173005.1. NCBI lineage: Eukaryota > Metazoa > Chordata > Actinopteri > Cyprinodontiformes > Goodeidae > Crenichthys > Crenichthys baileyi. Next base: position 141,219 of record JAHHUM010002738.1, on the reverse strand, counting down.
AGATTTTTAGAATAAATAAATGGGTCTACTTTTTTAAACAAATTGAAAAAAGGATCTGCTTTCTAAGGTTAAAATAAATGAATAAAAAATACTGCAAAGCAATTGATCCTCATGTCTTCAATGAATGCAAATTTATAATTTAATTATACCAAAACCTGGAAATGTAGAATGATATTAATGGTTCGATCACACTTTTGCTTGTTACTAACACCTTTCTTGGATAAGCTTTTTGGGAAGAACACTGGTTGTTTAGCAGGATTGTTCACTCAGTCCACGTAGCATCTGGCTAAGAACCAACAGATGCTGACAGCTGGACTGACTGCCAGCATATGTTCCTTTCCTTATTATTGCTCAGTGCAGACAATAGAATGGACGGAATGGGGTTTCTTTGTGTTTAGAAGGTAGACCTAATAGCTTCTGACTCCTGAGAGGAGGACCCCTCCCAACCCCATTCTCTTTGGGTGCAATTAGACCCTTACTTACTCTTGCCTGGAGAGGTATTATGAGGACTGACTAAGCCCACAAAAGTACAATGGTTCATTCTCATTCATGACACTTTTAAAAAGTGTGTTTGTAATTACGTCTGTACCTGAGCACTGGTGTCAGTTATATTTTCTACCAGCACTGAATATTAACTAACACCTGTTGTTTTGACTGTTTTTGACAAACTATTTCACAAGGATTTTATCTTAACAGAAAAGTTTTAATGTGGTGAAACCAGTAACTAAAAACTACCACAAATGTATAGGTTTCATTTTTTTGCAGGAAATGTTCAATCGTTTAGTTCAACAGTAGATATATATATATTGTGGTGTAGTTTAGATGTTTTCAAACACATGTTCTGCAGGATGGTTTCATCTTTCTTGTGTGGAATTTACCAAAAAATAAACTGGACTAAAATGGTTCTATCACTATCACTAAGTATCACCAGTAGAAAGAAAGAAAGAAAGAAAGAAAGAAAGAACGCGTTGACGTCACGTTTACGCACCCGGAAGTAATCACAATTTTCGGTATGTAAACACTGCAACGAGAAATACTTGACAGGCACCCCGAGTTTTCATAGTAAGTTTTACCTAGTTTACCTCTTAATGATGAAATAGTCTTCGCAGACTCTCGTAAGTAATGTAAGGACATGACACGCAGCTGTGAACAGTTATGTGACCGGGTAAAAATAAGGTTGAACGTATATTTATTCTCATGCTGTCCTGAGCCTTAGATTAAGGTAATCGTCCTACTATCTGTTGCTACACAGCAGCAGAGAAATGCGTGCTTTGGGTTTCAAGTCCTTCATTGTTTTAAAATGACATTAACAAGAATAATGTCATTATAATTCCATCCAGTAGTTATTTGACATATTCAGGGCACACATCTGTCTCCTTTAGCGATGTCTTTGTGTTTGTGCTCTGCAGGAATGGGTGTAAAAGGTCTGCAGAGCTTTGTGGAGCGATGCTGTCCACAAGCTTGTGTGACAGTGAACCTGCGAGAAATGGCTGAACAACATGTCGCCAAAAACCAGCAGAGCTGTACATCCACCACTAACATCACCAGCTGAGTTTCTCTGTGTTGTCACTGTGGCATTGGCGAAATGATTCAATAGTCTGACCTTATTTTCACTGATAATAACTCTGGGTCAAACTGAGGGGTGATGCATCTGGTCATGTTTCAGGTCTTTGCTGGTCTTTGTTTTCTATTTCTTGACTTTTATATACTGTTAAAGTGGAGATTTTTTCTTTGTACTTTACTTTCTTAGTTTATTCCCACACAATGCACATCAAAGTGAGAAATGGCCAGTTTTAGTCTGATATCTCTGAAAATTACCTTATTTTGTAAATAAAAACCATCAACCTTTATCTGTTCACTTTATTTGTAGACACAAACAAAGAAATTCCCCAAAAATTAACTGAAAATGCTGCTTATGCTGAAACAGCTTTTTAAAAAACCTTTAGAAAGCATGGGGATTTATAGTTTAACCATGGGATCAACCAGTAAAACTTTTCCTGACTGATACTTGTTTTGGTTTATTCTTTCCAAATAAAGGAGAAAAAAATCTGCTTCAGCCTATTTTGATAGGGGGTAGCAGTTTAAAATCCAACAAAGATGAAGACATTATAAGACTATCTCCATTTCTGTATCAAGCTATGTCTCTATTCTTCAGATAATTTCCATTAAACTAATGGAAAGCACATTATAGCACATACTGTTGATTGTTGCATTTATAGACTGAAAATGATGTACATTCATGGTTTAGATGTCTTTAATAATGGAAAAACGTTTTTATTGTTTGACCTGTCGATCACTGATCAGAGCTGATCAAGGGAAACTTGTGCAATTGATAGATAACAACAAATATAAAGAGAAAATGATGCAGCAGTGAACACAAATCATTATCTTCAAATTACCTCAAATTAACTATAATCACACCTCAGCCTGATAGTTATAGTAAACACTATGCATTTATACACAACATCATGTAGATTGCTATGCACCTGTTGGGCCATTTGTTTTAAGATAACAACAAAAACCATGATGTAAACATTGTGAGATGTATCATGGAGTTATTTATCTGGCATCTTGAAACTGAAGTGACATATGACTAGCTTAAACACAATGTGATGTTTTAATTGTGAAAATCAAACTTCATTCTGTTGTTTAATATGTTTGGGCACTATTCAGTGATATCATAATGAGATATAAACACTTTAATAAATATGTACCTGTTGTTTTGTCATAATCTTAACTCTTATTACTGAGTCAATGTTTTATGTTTCCAAATTGTGGACTTTGCTTTGGTTTAGCACTTACATTTTCCTATTTAACTGTTGTGCAGGTCCTACACTTGTTGTTGATGGCATGTCCTGCCTATGTCACTGGTACTCGTGTATGAATTGGGTGTGTGGAGGCCAGTGGAAGGAGTATATTGATGTCCTGAAGAACTGGGTGGAGGCTTTTACCTCTGCAGGCATCAAATTAGTCTTTTTCTTCGATGGAGTCGTGGAAGAGCAGAAGAGACCAGAGTGGGTGAGGAGAGACACAGATTAGGTGGCTCAATTTTGCTGCATATGTTAAGTACAGGGAACATGCCCTGCTCATGTTTCACTTATATTAAGTGGCTTTTACAACTATTTTCTTCAACTAAATACAATCCCAAGATGTTTTTAAGCCGCATGGTGTCTTTTCTACAGGTGAAGAGGCGACTTAGGGTGAACAGAGATTTTGTAAAAATATTTAACCACATTAAAGAACATGGAGAACAGCCTGGCAAACAGCTGTCTTGTCTGCCATCTGCTCTGGCAACATTCACCCCTTTGGCCCTCAGGTAAGCGTTTCCCTGGCTGACTGTGATGCAGCTGCCTTTATGTAGAATATTGAATGCTATTTAATCGAGTTCTTACTGACAAAGAATACAAAGTTTTGTTGGATGAAGTTTGATAAGATGCTGTCTTGTCCATAGATCACTGGGCCAGGAAGTGTTCTGCTCAGTGAGAGAGGCAGACTTGGAAATTGCCAGCTATGCTCGTCAGCATGGCAGCTTGGGCATCCTAGGACAGGACTCAGATTTCATCATTTATGACAGGTTTGGAAAAAAAATGATTATGTTGGTATAGCCGGAGTGCTTTGTAATGGCTGCAAAATGGCAGGTGTAACTGAAATTGCTGCCTTGGACTTCATGTTGATCTTACATGAAGATAATAATAGTAATGACAATAATAAGTCATGGAAAAATGTTTACAAACTGAACATGTAGTTTTATCTCATCTCTTAAGTGCCCCCTACTTGTCTGTGGCAAAGCTGCGAATAAACAGCCTAACAACTGTCATGTATGACCGGCAGAGGCTCTGCAGAAACATTGGACTAACAGTTACCCAGCTGCCTCTGCTGGCCTGTCTGCTGGGTAACGATGTGGTTTCAGAGGAGCACATGCAGAATATCAGACACAATGCTATGGCAGCATACAGGTATGAATTACAAACATGTAAGGTGCTGTGAAAAAGCTTAAACATTCTCGTAGTTCTTTGTATAAATTCAGTTCACTTCATTTTATTTTTATTTATTGGCTTACTTAACAGAGACAAATGTAGTCAACATTGGGTTATAGATAATACAAAGTTAATTTTCAACCCCACAGAACAACCATCCACACACTACTCAGATACAATGGCAATTTAGAATAATCAATGAACTTAACAGGTCATGTTTTGGGGCTGTGGGAGGAAGCAGGAGTACCTGGAGAGAACACATGCAATCATGGGGAGAACATTTAAACTCCATGCAGAAAGACCCCAGGCTGGGATTTGAACCTAGGACCTTCTTGCTACAAACCAACAGTGCTACCAACTGCGCCAGTGTGCAGCTTTATGTTCAATTAATTTCAGTATAATCAGTTCATTTCAGTTCAGTTCAACTCAATTAATTTCAGTTTACTTCATTCAATTCAGGTCAATTCAGATCAATTCACTTCACTTTATATAAATAGTGCCAATTAACTTAAAAATTAATCTCTTGGCCCTTTACAGGTCCAGTTCATATGCCGTTAAATGCATTCCAGTTCAATCCAAATTCATTTGATTCAGTCCAGTTAAGTCAAATATATTAAGTTCCAATACACTCAGATTACCTATCTAAGAAAGTCCTCAGATTGCATCAAGTCATTGACTTTGCAGCAATTCCTCATGGATACTGTAACAGTGGAGAGGAACAAGTCCTTCAAGCATAACCAGTATTTGGTTTGAATGGCTGTTCGCCTTAACTGGCTGGGACTGAGAAGACAGGAAAGAGACACAGAAAAACACAGAATCAAAACAAAATGGAAAGTTGGGCATTCACCTGTAATCTTCCGGAACCAGTGTAGTTGAGTTTGCCTGCAGTGATAAACATCCATTTGCTTGGGAGGTTTGAAGATCTTTATCGTTCACAGGAGAACCAATCCAGCACCATATTCCGGTCCTCCTCAGGGCAAGGTCGTTCTGGCTGTAGCCCAGTTTGTGAGGTCTTTGTATGTTTCTGAAAAGGAAGAAACTGGACTTGTACCACATTCTCTGAACATATCATCTTCCGAAAGAGAGCTACTAAAGAAGGGAATCTGCTCCTACTTCACACCTGGACACAAAGATTATGAACTGGTTGACCTTTCTGCTCCACCTTGTGCATTTGAGAAACATGTTAGTCCTGAGATTTTAAAGGTATGTTATGATTCATAATTGTAGCTTTTCAGTTGTAAATCTCCCTGCAGTGTGTAACATACCGAATTCCAGAAGAGCTAAATATTTTTGCTGTGTGGTTTTCCACAGGCATGTAGAGAGAAACATGTAGCGGCGAAGGGTTTCATGGTTTACAGTGTTGTGTGCGCTGGAGTCACCGAATGCAGCAACTCTCTGGAGGACGAGGAGGACAAGGAGTTGCTGCCTCAGGCCATCGTCTACAAACCGTGCAGACAACGCGTCTATGGTTTGCTGCTGCTCAAAAAGGATGGTAGGACAGCAAAAAAGTAAAGATTTAAGTGTACGCATCAAAATGAGCAGAGGACACTGACCTTATTTAATCTTCTAAAGAAGAAGGGTTTGATGAATCAGTAAATTTAGGTTAAACATGTAATTTTCGGTATGTTCTTAGGCTCTGTGGATGTTCCAGCAATCAGAGAATGGTTCGTCTTCCCTGGAAACCCTTTGAAAGAAGCGGACACGGTCCATCCTGTCCCCATTAACATCCCATGTACTGCTTGGCTCCCCCTTATTTACTGTGAAAGACTGCTTGAAAACTGCCTAAAAATGAAAACATCTGTTATCTTTTATAGGCTGTTTTGCATCCATCCCATATTATGTTCTCTTCTGTCTTAATTTGTAGGTGGTCAACCCAGTCTGGACCTTTTATGGTTTAGCTCTGGTCCTGAGGTTTCTGCTCTTCGCCTTGCAGCCTTCCTTACAGTCTTCGACTGCCTCGACTATTCTGACTTACAAGGAGAGATTGAAGACACTCTCTTGGCGGCTCTATGTCTCATCACATACATAGTCCTTCAGGTAGTGTCACCTTGGTTCAATGATAATGAAAAACATTTTCAGGGTTTTCTTTTTCTTTATAAATGGTAATCATAAAGAAAAGCAGTGAAACATGTATCCCCTGGTTATTGCACTAAGTCAGATTTATCATTAAACAGTGAAAATGTAATACTTTCATTACAATGCTTTGTAAATGTATTCATACAATATGAACTTTTTTCACATTTTTTGTTCTTTATTGGGAGACCAAAGCCTAATAGAGCATAATTAGGAAGTGGAAGGAAGAGCATACATGGATTAAAAAAGTGTGGTATGTATTTTTAGTCAACCCACTTCACTCTGACTCCTAAATAAAGTCCAGTTTAACCAAATGCCCTTAGAAGTCACCAGGTAAGTAAATAAAGTTCTCTCTTGGCAATATACTTTAAACTCAGCAGAAATGCAGATGTTCTGTGAACATCAGCTTTTTGTGGAGAAACCTCAGAGGTTTGCTAGAGAACATTACTGAACAAACCACATCATGAAGAGCAATAAGGACATCAGGCAGATCAGGGATAAAGTGGTGGAGAAGTTTGAGATTGGAGTTAGGTTTTAAAACAATATTCCACACTTTGAACATCTCACAGAGCTCTGTTCAACGTAACATCTGAAAATGGGGAGTATGGCACAGCTGCTAATATACCAACACAACTAAACTGAAGGGTTGGGCAAGCAGAGCAATAATCAGATAAGCAGACTAGAAGCTTGTGAAACTTTTGAGAAAAACAGCTCCAGTCTAACCCTACCCTGCAAGATGTGCTTCTGTGCTTCATAACTTTATGCCCCCTTGTGTTGTTCTGTCACATAAAATCCCAGTGAAATACATTGAAATCTGGGGTTGTAACGTGATGTTAAATCACAGGTAAGTTTAACGTATATTTTCATCTTTGTTCTAGACATGGCATGAGATGGGCGCGGCGGTGGCACAGTGGTAAAACGTGCAACCCATGTTCGGAGGCCTTAGACCTCCAAATAGCCTGTCACGGGTTCAAGTCCTGGCCTGTTGACCTTTGCTGCCTGTCTTCCCCCCTCTCTCCACGCCTTGCCTGTTAGCATACTGTCAAAAAATAAGAAAATAAAGGCCACTAGTGCTGCAAACACAAAAAAAAAACATTCCCTGAGACATGTTTTGTTCACTTACATAAAGTATGAAAACATTGTGACTGAACTTCACTTCTTAGAGCTGACGTCTTCACCTCGATTAATATGTCTGTTGTGGGTTTTAGTGGTCAGGCTTGCATGTCTGGCGTAGCTTCCAGTGAATACTTACTGCTGGTAATGAATGGGTGGTAAAGCTACACCTGCTGATTTATGTAAACAGTAAATGAAAGACCAAATTTATTTGGTGACATGTAAACAGACAAGTCAGCTCTGGATTTGGGATTCACATCAGTAACATACACACCAATTATTCTGCTCTTTTGTCAGCATTTGATGTGAAATTAAACATTGCTTGTTTACATGATAGGTTGTGTGATGTTGCTATTGGCTGAGGGAGGCCTTTATCACCCACAGGGTCTATAGTTCAGCTGCATATACTGGTCTTTGTAATTTTGTAACAACGTCATCTGGTTATCTGAACGAAAACAGAGATCACAGCATCAAACCTCTTGGATTAACATGCATGCATCACATTACAGTAGCAAAACAAAAATTAGAAAGTAATTTATTACTTCACTATCAGCTTTGTTGCATGTAGTCTTAAAAGACACATATATCCCTCCTTTTCATAAGGTAATGCACCTTCTGAGGGTTTAATGAAATGCCAGAGTCAGGAACATGTTTTGATCAAAATACAAGAAGTTTACACAACTTTTACCAGGTTTTCAGGGTCATACTGAGACTCTTGGATCCCTACCTTCCATATTTTCAATGCAGTGAGTTTTGGTTATGGTTTTATAAACACAAATTACCCTAACCTGAATCCCTAGAGAGTCTGGAAATATGCAGACGTTTGAGAACCACAGTTTGACTCTCAGATACCTACATTTTGCCTGTCTAGAGTTTGGCCAGTTTATCTTTATAGTGCCAATTACAATGTCATCCTTAAAGGACTTTACAAAACAAATCAAGTTTATAGACAGAACTTTATGGTCCATTCAGTCTATTCATTTGGACCTATTTTAAAGTAAGTTACATACATTCCAATTCAATCTTAGTTAAAAGACATAACAGTCAACTTCAGTTTCTTACTACAGCTTCTTACTACAGCTGATAAATAGTTTTCTATTTAAGGAAACCCGGCCGGTCACTGACTTTGCAGCAATCTCTCATACTGAGCATACTTAAAAACCACATGCTCAGTTTTAGGTTGTTACATGTTTCACACTTCAGCTGAAATAAGTAACAGCACTAAACATACAGCCAGAGCTACTATGGAATGGTTTATATAAAAAAATATTCATGTGGCAGGATGGCCCAGTCAAAGTCCAGGTCTCAATCCAATTGAGAATAAGTGTTGGATGGGCAGCCTTGCACTGTAATTTCTCAGTTAACATGTATACCATAACATTTGGTTATAAATGCATTTAGTGTCAAACAAACAATCTAGAGCTAATCCCTCAAACTTAAGTTTGGTTTTCTTGTTATCAAGCATATCATGAGTTGTATATCTGTAACTTTAAATGACAATTACACTTAACTCTAAAAAAAAAGGGTATATGCTGTCATTTTACAGCCCACTGTAAGGTTTAATAAAATCAGAATGTAAAGGAAATTAGGATAAGGAGGCTGGATTTGGTTTCTGTAAGCTCAAAAGTCGTACCTATATTAAATTTCTTTCCTATTCCTAAGCTCCTGCATTTGTGCCAAAATCACAATTTAAGGCGTTAAGACAACAATCCTTGTCATTCATGGGGATTAAATTGTATTTCATGGAATTTCAGTTTGATATTAGTACCTTTAACATTTCACCTAATCACTTGAAGTTGGCATTTTTAATGGACAGCTGAGCGACTGGCAGCCAGTTTTCCAGACACTGTGATTTCAGTCCCACAGACAGACTGTGACTGGCAGCTACTGATTTAAATGGATGAAGGAGCAACAGACAGACATGAGAGCAGCTTGTCAAACAGACCATTAGACGAGTAGATAATCAGAGATGAGCCGATGACCTGACACACAATAGTGGCCGTTGTCTGATCTGTGCTGCATTCACATTCTCCTCTCACTGCTCTATTTAAATTACTTCGGGGTTTGTTTGTTTTGCACACATAACCAAGCAGCTTTGTTTCTGCTGTCAGCATTGTTTCTTTCTCTGTTGAATTGTTGCGCAGCAAGCAGACCAAACAAACGCACCCACACTTGGATGTGATTGAATTTGCAAACCATATATTTTCCTTTCTCTGTGTGTGGTGTGTTTCTTATTTATGAATATTTTTGCACGTGTCAGGTACAATCTTTGTCTGAGGAGGACGTAGATGCTTACCTGAGCCAGGCCGTGTGTCTGAGACTGAAATCGCCCCTGGAGCTTCAGCAGATTGAGGTCAGTCACACACACATTATTATCAGAATAATAAAAAAATATCTTGATTTTTCTCCCTTGTTTGTTGTCACAGACTCTTTTGGGCTTCATGCTGCCAAAAAGACAATGTAAACAAAATTGTCTTGTGGTAAACACAACTTGGGAAGCGCTTCCATTATGAGAAAGTTTAGGGAAAAGCGAGAGAGAACGGATTTCCAAGAAATCATCATTTTCATAAAAACCAAGAGGATGATGGGTGCAATAAACTATCTTGGTGGTATTTTGAATTATGGAATATTTGTCAATTTGTACCTTGTACCAATTTTTTGTTTGTGACCCTAAGCTTTATTTTATTCTTCACAGTAAAACTCAATCGCTCTGATTTATTATGAAACGTAAACTTCACCATTTATTCCTCAACAAATATGGTCCCATTCTTTAGAAATAAGAATAAAGAAAACAAATAAACTCAACTAAAAGCGCAGCAAGACCCCGTAACATCCAAACAATGATGAAAGTTACATATACCCAAGAGAAAAAAAAAGAACCTTAATGTGAAACATGATTCTGTTCGTATTTTACAGAATTTGATGTTTTAGAAAGTAAACATATTCTCGAATCTAAAAAACATTTATTATACAGTTAATGTATAACATTTATACATTAACAGTTCAACAGGAAAATAAACAATAAAATAAGTTTAAATTTTTAAACTCTTATAGTAGCAGATGTATTTCATATGAAAGTAAAGGGCCATTCTTTCTGTATGAACCTAAAATCCACATTGTATTTCATCAATATTACATGATCTACTATATACCTGTGATTTTTTTTATACCTAACTCTCCCAATAACGATTTTTTTAGGAGGTTTTCTCCTTTCTTTTATATAAACCAACATTTTGTCCCATTTCTGCCATGCCTACTGAAACATAGCCTTATTTTTTTATTTCTAAAGGACTGCCTGACTCTGCTCAAACAACTTCAGTAAGCTTTTGTCTCACTCTTCTAAAGATCTTTGGACAGGGAGATGTTTGCTGAGGTGCTAGGCTGACGTCAGCTTGCCTTCTCTCCGTTTTGATATGACTCGTTGATGATTCAACACATAAGATGTTTTCATAGTGGTTCCAGTTAATCATGTGTGGACAAAACTATAACTATAACGATAATTTTCCTGTTTTGTAATCTAAGAGTGCTTTCGCACTAGAGCTGCCTAATGATGTTAAAATATTTGCTATAGATGCTTGCTGTTCATACTGGACAGCTTCTTATGACGATGTCCCAAGCAAGCATCTGTTGTATCTGCATGATTAAGTCCCATTTCCCCTGACTGCCCTGGAGTAAAAACATACTTTGCTTCAAGTATATAATTAATGTCACTGGAGTTGTAATAGTGGACCGATCCGTGTTCAGGTCGCTTCCAGACTGCTGACATGTGCCATGTGACATGTGGACTGGGTTTAGATCGGCTTGCTATGTGGTCTTAATTCGAAACAGAGTCTGGACTTTGTGAATTGCTGATCTCAGCTAATGATCTAATGCAATAATGTTTTTTATGGTTATTATTGCAGCTATTTTCAGTCAAGGACTGTAAGAATTGTGCTAAGCAAATAAGAACCAAGGACCAGGAAAACTAACCCAGAACTCAGTTTAAACTCCCAGAACTTTAACTTTGTTAACTTTAGAGTCTTCAGGGAGCTCTGTTCATTTAACATGTCAGATCCAACAGTTTCTTGCATATCAAGTCAGAGGTACGTTTTCACTCTCTGGGAAAATAGCTGCATCGTTTCCTCCCTTTTTTTCCTTTTTTTGCAGCCCCATTTATTTTTACAGCTTAATTACCGTACTCATGTCAAGTAATTTGTATTTTTTGTAGCTTGTCTGTTCTCCACACAATAATTAGGGCTGGGTGTTGATTTGAGTGTGACGGTCAGGAGAAGATGCAGGGGTTGAAGAGGGGCTTAACTCACTGCAATCTGACAACAGTTTATAACAAATTGGTGATTTATTAAAGGAGAGTGTGTTTCTAACTGACACACAGTGTGCTTGTGTGTGTGTGTGGCTTAGAAAGAGGTAGATTTTCAGTGTAGGTAGGTGTTCGTTGCAGCATTCCTCCCCATGGGACTGTGATTTTGGTGTGTGTGACAGGGAGGGTACACTGGCGACAGTCGGCTGCCTGTCCTGGCTGACGCTCACCACATGGAGCTATTTACACCACACACACTCCACCCCACTGGACACACACAGACTCTCACACACACACACACACACACACACACACACACACACACACACACACACACACACACACACACACACACACACACACCCCTACACACACACACACATTTCAGTCTTTGTCTCTGGCCTTTGTGTGTTCTCATGTTCTCTTACTCTGAGCATCTGACCACTTTCTCCTTTTGGTGTTTCTCTTCATGTTTCTCTCCATCTCTTGTTTCTCTCTCTCCGCGTTAGTGTCAATGTGTTTGTGTGCCCTTGTGGGCCTTTTGTGTCTCAGTTCAGTGATCCATTGTTTTCCGAAGATGAAGCTGTGTTTGACTGGAAGCAGGTGGCAGGCAGGGCTGTGTGTGTGTGTGTGTATGTAATCACTGTTATCAGGGCTTTTTGCCAGAGGACAGGTGAGAGCAGACACACAGACAGACACACATCTCCCTGCTGTTACTGACCGCTGTCCTTAACGTCTGCTTGTTTTCAGCTCTTAGTCTTTATTGTCTCCTCCAGTTTCATCTTTAGTTTCTCAGCAGTACATTACAAGAGCATGTGTGTTTTGTTTCAGTGTTTTTAAGAAGGCCTCCAAACTGTTCAATGCTTTCTATGCCCGGCTTGTATTTTCAGCTGGATGGCAATGTTGTAGGCAGGTCTGCATCTGTGCCATACTTTTTCTATTTTCAGGACAGAGCTCTGTGAGATGTTCAAAGCTTGGGATAATATTTAATAACCTAATCCTGCTTTAAACTTCACCACTTTCTCCCTGACCTGTCTGTTGGGTTCCTTGGTCTTCATGATGGTGTTGGTTCACTTATTTATTATATTGTTATATTTTACACATTTTATATTTTTATACTCTCCCACACAGATGAGCTATATTGATTGATTATTGACATTTGAAGACAATTGTTTGCACTGGACTTTATTTAAGGGTTCTGAAAAAACAGGAAATTAGTTTTATCAAACAACGCAGTGTTGAGGTAAGAGATTGTAGATTCATTTAAGGTGACTTCAGGTAAGGTGACTTGTCCTTAAATGTGTGGTTAGTTTTTTTACAAGATATGTGCAGCATCGTCTGTGCACAATAGCGTTTTAGCATAACATGTTCTTCTGTTAAGTGAATAAAGATAGTGTAGTCAAAACTTCATAAGAAATACCTAACAAAGTGTTTGCTCGGTTTAAAAGGAAGAATTTTGAGTTTGACTTGTGTTAAATGTTAGACATTTACACTTAATTGGCCCTGTTTGCTTGATTCAACCATTAAGATTCCCCAAACTGCTACAGTGTCTGAAGTTTTAAATATTTAATAGTGAATCACTCAGCTTGGCCAAGGATACGGCACTTATTTCTGTTCCCTTTAACGTAGTTTGCCATACTGTTCAAAATACCCTCATGATTGTATTTCTGCACAAGAGTAAAATATTTTCAAGGCACATAAACAGGATATAGATTGTCTTGTGTTATCTTACCACTTGTCTTTCACTGGTAATCCCAACTCTTCAGGAAGTAGGTAGACAGATAAATGGACAGATTTGTCCCTGCTATCTGACACTTAACAGGGTAAAGTAACAGTGAAGTAGGCGGTTTGAGTTGGATGTAATTGGCTGCTTTATGTGTCAGAGTGAAGCAGATAAGGTTGTGCTATTGATGCTACCTAAAGCTGATTAGTTTTGCAACCATGAGGGAGTTGTTTCTTCTGGTTTTGACACTTAGCATATTAAAAACACAGATAAGTCTACATTGTGGAACCTAGTGAAAGAAACTAATTACTGGTGCATAGACTATTGAGTTAAATCCCAAAAGTAAAAGGAAAATCTAATATTTTTAATCAAAAACACAAGCAAATCTATTTCATGATATCACTATACGTCATACATGCAGCATTTTTTTTTTATTGTGCCATTGACGTGTATATTATGCTCTGTAATAGAGATAACGGGTGGGCACAGACACTGATAGATCTGAGTGAGGGAGGTTTGCTCGCTGTTGTTCAGGACTTCAGGAGGTTTTTAGTCCAACACCAAAGAAGTCTAGGAGAAAGGTAGAGAGGTTGCCCCCGATTGCTGCAGCAGTAATACAGAATTATTTTATCTCACTAATGAGGTTGAAACTGAGGAGGATCTTGACTATTTAAATGGTTCTGCAATGTTTTTGCAACTCTTTACCTAAATTAATATTTCCCTATGTGCAGTCCACATCTTAACCAGTCAGTAAAACTGCAATAAGACGCACATATCCTGAAACTATGATTTTATTTTATTTACATTAGAATAGAAAATTTTATATAATTTAAAAAACAGTTGATGAAGAGAACATAAGTAACAAAAAAAACAATAATAATTGTAATAAATATATTTCTCATAAAATCAATATCAATAAAGGTAGTTAGTAAATAGCATCTTTAAGTTTGATCGCCAGACAAAATAAAACAAAGGAATCAAATTAGATTTTGATTACTTAAATATTGTTTAAATTATGCAATATTTATTCTTGAAAATCTAAAATGTTAAGCCTCAAAACATTCACCTTTGCTGCATACCCCTGGGCTTCAAGTTTTAATTTGTTATATTAAACAGTTTCTTGCCCTTTCAGAACCCTAAAATGATGGATTATCTTAAAGGCATAGTGCTTATTTTTGTAATTGGGGTTGTGTTATACACTTATGTGCAGTCAGTATGTTACCAGCAATAGACCCTTGCAAATGTCATCTAAATTTGGGGACTCAGAATGCAATTCTTGGCCATGTACCATGCAGAAGTGTGTAGGTTTTAAAACAAATTAGATTATCAAAAGTATTGTATCATCTGTCCAGATTGAATCGATTGAATTAAGGTGTCCCAGTCATTTCCAAGGCCACAGGTGTTTAAATTCCACCTTGGCATGCAGACAACTTCTACAAACATTGCGATTGAATGGGTTGCATGTATAGCAGCTCAGTGATACCATGATAGGATGCCACTAGTGCAGTAAGTTCACTTGAGAAATTTCCTCACTACTAAATATTCCACATCTGTCATTTGTTAGTGCTATTATAACAAAAGAGAAGCATATTGAAACAACTGCAACTCAACCATGAAGTGGCAGCCCATTTAAAATCAAAGAGCGGGGTCAGTAGATGTGAAGGGGCACAGCGCACAGAGGTAGGCAACTTTCTGCAGAGCCGGTCACTGCAGACCTCCAAAATTCATGTAGCCTTCAGCTTAGCTCAGGAACAGTGCAGAAACTGCTTTATGGCATGGCTATCTTGAGTGAACAGCTACATCGCTAAATGCAATGTAAGTCATCAGATGCAGTGGTGTAAAGCACGCCGTATCTGGAGAAGAGGGAATTATGATGTGGGGCCGTTATTTAGGACTTGGGCTTGGCCCCTTAGTTCCTGTCAAATGACCTCTTATTGCTTTAGCATGCCAAGACATTTTGGACAATTTCATGCTCCTTACATTGTGGGAACAGTTTGGGGATGGCCTCTTTCTGCTCCAATATGTCAGAGACTGTGAACCAGGCCTTCTCGTCCAACAACAGTGTCTGACCCCAGAAATGGGCTTTTGAAAAATTATCTAAAATTCCATAAACACTTTTCTAAACCTGGTGGAAGGCCTTCCCTGAATAGTTGAGGCTGTAACAGCTGCAAATGGAAGGGTAAACCCCATTTTATACCTCATAGAGTAAGAATAGGATGTAACTTAAGTTTATTTGTGTGTGATGAAAGACAAGTAAATTCTTTTGGAAAATAATATACTTATTGTGTCGTTTGGTTGAAGTGGTTGCAGAGTTTAGATTTCCACATTGTTTAGATTGTTTACTCTGCTTTTAGAAGTTGTTAACTAGAATCCTTCATTCTGACTACTGGCTACTGCAGGCAAGATACTGACTACTCATAGGTTCTCCGTAAACAAAGAAACAAAAATTAACTATCCCTTTTAAAACTGAGAGATGGGGGCAGGTTCAGGCTCACTGAACCGAACCTTTATTGTCCTGGAAAAATGGCTCCACCATCAGAACACAGCTGATAAACAAACTGACAAATACTCACAGCTAACTAAACCATGAAGTGATAATGCAGTATAAAGAGAAATACACTAAATACCTGACCACACAACCAGAAAATCACCTCCTTTTTCACGGTTTGGGTTATATAATCAGGTTCAAAGGCTTCTTAGGTGGTCTCTTGTTCATTAATTTGCCTTGAACACAAAAAGCCGTGAAGGATAAATTGCCAGAGAAGATAACACTTTGTTTACTCCTTGTAGTCTCTGCAGCATATTGTTAGTTATTCAACGTGTCCGGGGGAAATCGATTGTTTTGTAGTTATTCCATTGCATTCAGCGATATTTTACTCTGATAGTAAAGCTGTTCTCACGTAAGTAGCTGTAGTTTTGTGATTTCTTGAAACATGTTGTCTTGATGCTCTGCAGTGTCTGTTACGTCACCCATCCTTAGATCCCAAAGTTCCTTTTGCCAACTTATTTGTAAAACCTCCTCTCCTAAAATTTTAAAGTTATTGTTAATAAAGCACCTAGCATCCAATCTAGAACAATTTGCACTTTTTGAGAGAGAAACGAGTCCCATTTATTGGTGCTAAAAAAAGAAATTACTTCAAAACAGAATGTCTGCATAGCATCCAAGCACAACTTTGATCACTAATGTTCTGTTTCCTTTTTTTGTACTTCCTGACCTATGCATCTGTTCGTAAAGCAAATGGAAAAAGAAATGTTGTGGTGTACAGCCGTCTCAAATTAAAAACATATAACTTTCTCTTTTCCTAGCTGCCTTTCCTTTCTAGCCGAGCGGTGCAGCTGGGATCTCTCTACGTCCGAGGTCTGAGCCACCTGCTGGGAGCTAACAATGCCTGCGGCTGCCCGCTGCCCAGAGCTGCTCTGATGCCTTGGCACAGCTTCGACGGACAGCTGTTCCACTCCAAATACCTGCTGGCACACAGCGGCATGGAGAAATCTGAGTTGCTCGACAGTGATGTGAGTGCAGGTTCAAAAAAATGAACTAATGCGGAGGAAAAAGGGATTTCCTCTGCATTTACATATTGGTTTTTCTGACTGCTTGCTATGTATGAGCTGTGACGTTTTGTACTTATGTTCAATTATGTGCAGCCTTAAAAGTGGTATGAATTCTTAATAAATCCGCTTTTCTTTCCAGATTTCCTGCCTTTCTCAGTTTGTTCAGCTGAAGGAGAAACTTTTAGAAACCTGCAGGAAAAGAGACAGAGTCCTACAGTCCAGACCCAGAGTAACACAGAAAAATCTTCAACCCCCACCTGGAGTGAGATACAGAGGCACACACCCAGGTAAGACTTTAGACTGACATTTGATGAAGTAAATGTTGATTCAGCAGGACACATAAAGCAGAGTGTTGGTTTGTAATGACGTTTCTTGTTTTTTTTGTTTTTTTTAACAAGAGACAAACCAAGACCAATAAAAACAACTATTTTCAATACAGAAACACCAGCCTAGTGAAAAGTATGTCCATGTTCTTTGCAGTTTATGTACCAAGTACTTGGTTGAGGTTCTTTTTGCATGATTTTCTGCATCAGTACAGCATAGTATGGAGGCGTTAACCTCAGGCAGCTCCACTCTTCCTACAGACTCTTAGACTTTGATTAATAAATTAGATGCAAAATTTACTTTCATCTGAGAAGAGGACTTTAGAGCACTGAGCAATAGTCCAGTCCTTGGTCACCTTAGTCCAGGTTAGATGCTTCTGATGTAGGTAGCACACTTTTTCCTTCCACTTAACTTTACATTAATATGCTTGGATACCGCACTCTGTGAACAGCTTACCCTCCTTGTTGAAGGAGTCAATGACTGTCTGGTGGAAAGCTGTCAAGACAGGAGTCTTCTCCATGATTGTTTAGATCATAACATGGCCGAACTATCATGTTTCTGTATTAAAAATCTTTTTTTCATTTTTATTTAGATTTTCAGAGAAACTGAATTTTGGGTTATCATTAGCTATAAGCTATAATGGTGAAAGTGATATCTAATATGTGCTTAAGGTTTTGAATAAAATTGCTACTATAAATCAACTTTTTGATTATATGGTAATTCATTAAGATGCACCTTTATATCTGTCTGCTTCTGTCTTGTTAATAACAGTTTAACAACAACTGAAACTAATGTAAATGTGTGTTAAAATCTTTAAAACTTACACATCCAGATATGATTAAATGAAAATAGAAATATTAAAAGTTCTGAATATAACTGCTGCATTTTTTTAAATCATTAGCTCTAATTTTGTTGACTTCCCATTAGAGTAAAATAATACTTTTCGTTTTACTTTTCTACTCTTCATTGTTGCTGTGGATGTTTGTGCTCGGCTGTTGTTTTGTTGTGTAATTACGCTGGCATTTTATCAAGGGTTAGAAAGGAAAAAAAAAATGTTTTGACCCAAATTAAGAACTGTTCTGCTGTTTTTAGGATCCTGTGGGTAGGATGCATGCCAGAAAACCTCAATGTCCCCATGCACCGAAGGAGAACTTCGTCGTCAAAACCATTTTCTCTTTCTGGGTTTTCTGTCTGTTTCTTGTTTAGTAACTTTCTTTTGCAAGAGGATTAACAAGCTGAAATATTGTATTTTATATTATTTTTTTAATCAAACCTTGACTCACTACTAAGGCACTAATCTAACACTAAATCAAATGAACAAGCAACCCCAATTAACAGTAATTCTTTACAAGAGAGTTAGTTAATATTATAAGCACGATTTGCTGTGTGGAAGTTAGAATGGAGCAGGAGGTCCTATCTCTGCAGATAAAAAGTTGATTAAAAGTTATCAAGAATCTGTTTGAATCTTTGAAGACCAGAGGAAGATTCCTTTTGTTGGTTTAATTTTGAGTTTTATGAGCTAAAGGTAATTTTGATGGAGAGGGAGAAAGGCTGAGAAGGCGATAGGTTTATTAAAAAATAAAGTTGTTTTCATGTGGCAAACCCCCAGAGAATCTGCCAACAGGACATGTGAGGAAAGTGCTGGCTGGATCCGGAACGCGGTTCTGTTGTTAGGTCACGAGACCACGACTGTATCTTCGCAGATATGTGGCCCTTTTTACCGTCGTCTCTTTAGTTAGAGACACACCTCAATACAGCACCTTCATTATCTGTTATTTTTTCTTATTAGGAAGTCTAATCTAGCTGCAGCTTTTTTTTAGTTTTTTAGAGCATTAAAGAATCTGACAGCTGATCTACAGTTGGAGTTCTCCGGGTCCCCTAACAGAACCACATTACCCAGAGGGCCGTGCTGTAATGAGGTCCATGTGTACTGTGGTCGTAATGCATACTTGGAGGCTTGCTTTGTCAGAGCAGCAGTAATAGCAGGTTTCTGTTTATAGGCTGGGAGAGCTCTATTTTAAGACACACAACAAGACAAACTGATTACAGACTCCTCAGTTCTGCCTCTACCCACTTTATGCTCCCCTTCCTCTCAACTGCTTCCCTCTCTTTCACTCTTTTTGTCTTTGTCCTTTTAGTTTTCTTTTTTCTTTTCTTGTATATCAGTAATTTAATCTAATGCACCTCCTTATCTTCAGGTTGTGTGGCCGGCCGCTGACGCTGTCTTTTATAGCATGCAGATTTTTGTGCTGCAATCCAGCTGCTGCTTATAAACGTAATGTTTCCAATCTTTTCTTTGTGTGCCTTGTTGGAGCTGACTCTCAGGGTTTATACCCGACCGTCTGCCTTTTGCCCAAGTCAACCCTTGTGGGTCTCGTGAGGATGTTTTTGGTTTCATAGATGAATGATATACACTCCTTATGTCTCAGAGTTTCATTTCTGTTGGACACAGACACCAATCATTACTACAGAACTGTGGGGAGATGAAGTGTGTGTGTGTGAGAGTAGTGGTGGCGCTATGTGGTATCATTGAGTAGCCCGGTTTGGTTTTTGTTTGGAATCAGGCCTGATGTTTAGTCTCCTCAGCGAATATCTCCTCTGCCTGTCTGCCCTAGCAATCACGCTCCAGCAGTGAGTCCCAAATAGCTGTTCTCCCATGTTCTTTCGTTTTACTCTCAGTCCAAATAGGTAAAGATAAACAGTTAATTAATACTAATTTCTCAGAATACATAATATTACATCTAATAATGATAATTTTCAGCAATATAGATCAAACTTTCTTTACAGCTTTTTAAGTATATAATACCCAGCAAAGTAAAGCCAAAAAAAAATCTTGTGTGGTTGTGGCCCAACATGCCATTCACTGGCACTTGGCATCTGTATGTGTGCTTTTTTTACTCATTTAACACTCAGACTTTATATTGTGGTGTGATTTAGTTTAGTAGACCGCATGTCTCCTTTGATAAAGTCTAAACCTGGACTTGGATGTTTTTTTTTATTTTCCGTAGTTAGTAATTGCCATAAAATCTCACACATCTGCCTGGTTTGCCTCAGTGAAAACATCTTACAGCCTTTTTCTTCATTCCAGAGTAACTATACAAGCTAAAGATGCTTTGGGGTTTTTCCCTGTCAGCTAATCATTTCAAAAACCAGCTAAATTATATTGATTATTTTGCTAAAAATTAATCTGTTGACTATTTTTTGATTAAACAATTAATAATTGGTTAGCAAACAGTAGTTAATAGGAGTTATTTTTTTACAGAATTTGAACCAGGTGAAGATAAAGCAATGCCACTTGCGGAGTTCTGGATAAAGCATATTTACAAAGAACGTTCTTTGTCTTAAATGCAAAATGTATATATTTCTTTGTACAGTTTTTGCTTAATTACTGCTCTTAGGGGGTTGTTCTATCAGCAAATAATATGTTTTAGAGTCTCCAGTCAACGATTATTCAATTACTAAATTAGTTGACGCCTCTAGACGCCTAATCAGTGAATCCACCTACATGTAGTTTAATCTCAGTGTAAATACACAGCAGCCAAGAGACCTATGATAACTCTGGAGAATCTGCTGACAGGACGGCTATTAATTGTAAACTCTACAAATCCGGCCTTAATGGCAATGCAATTGTTAAAAATTGTATTGCCATAACAATGCAATTGTTAACGGAAAGCCATTCAGTTCCTCTTTGCAGTTTGCCACAAACCGTGCAGGAGACACAGCAAACATTTGGGGTATGTTTGGAGGAAATAACACTGCAAACCATCCTGAACAAACTATCTCTGCAGTGCAACTGCTGTGGAGATGTTATTTTCAGCAGAAAAACAAGTTTAAAAAAATAAAACACGCATAATTTTCCTTCCACTCCACATTAGTTTGCTACTTTTTGTGGGGCCTATTGCATGAAATCCTAAAATTAATTTACGTTTGTTTTCGTAACAGGAGAGAATTTGAAAATGGTTGAAGGTGTGTTTCATGCAAAGGTGCACATCTAATGTGGTAGTTATTTGTCACTTGGCCATTTGGTTGTCTTGGTGGTGAAGGGCTGCTCCAGTCTGTTTTACAAATGGTGGCTTTGGTCCTGTTGATGGTAAGGAGGAAGGTTTACTGTGGGTACTCCTTTTGAGGAGGAGGGGAAACACTTGTTTGGTTTGGTAGGTCTTATGTCTTTTAGGTTTGTTGTGGATTCATAATTAGTTTTAATTTAAAAAATCCATCACTTTCTTGTCTATGGCCCTTCCTTTTCCAGACTCTGACTATTGTTATGCCATCATCCCTCATTGATAAAATACAGAGAACATAACAAGGGATATGAGGTGTTTTGCAAGCCACTTTATGTCAGACTGAGATAGAAGTGTGTGAGATATTCTCCTCTGTGTTGAAACACTTAACTATAGCCGTTGGATTTAAATGTCATTTGAATTATCTGTCCTCGATCCGCCCAACCGTCCACTCCAGGGGTGTCGAAAGTGTGGCCCAGGGGCTGATTTTGTGCAGTCCCCCCGATTACAGCTCAGGAATAATAAGACAAAACCTTTTTAAGTTTTTAATCTACAATGATTTACACATCTCTTTCTATCTGACTACTTTTTTTAAATTAAAATATTGCATGCTTAGTTTAATGTTTAACAGGAAAATAAAAATAAAAACATAATTTATTGTTATTTTAGTTTAAAAAAATATGTTATTGGCCTTCCGGTACTTTTGACTTTACGATTTGGGCCCACGTGACAAAACGTTTGGGCACCCCTGCTCTACTCTGTGGGATGGGTGAGGAAAAAAAGGAAGGCAGATATGTGCAACCTCCTCTTTATCATGGCGGATATTAACAAAAGAAATTAAGATAAATCTTCTTTATTCACTACAAAGTTTATGGACACATATTTTAAAAGGAAAATATGAAACAGGTCATGAATCACTGAGCTGTTGCCAACATTAGCCTTCATTAAAATGAGAGTGATGAGTCGTTCCTCCACAGTGAACAGTCTTGGTAATTACTGGTGCAAATGATGCACTTCTGCCCTGATTGCAAGAAAAGAGGGCTTTGGTTCAGAATGAATGGTACCATGTGCCTACTGAACTTGTAACTTAAAAGCCTGATATTCACCACTATGATTTAGATGTGGGTGAATAAAAACTGACCATGTCTTAAGACTGTAAAAAAAAGTGATCAAATATCTGTCTTCTAAAAATCAGATTATCTTACTGTCCTAAATTGGTTTTTCATCTTTTTTTGGCATTCAGTAAATTTCTATCGACATCCTGGAAGAGACTGCCATAAGCAAGACAGAAGGGCTTTCTTAATGTCTTCTTGTGATATTTTGAGTGAAAGTTGTATTATAGATCCAGAAGCCACCCAGGTTAAAGTAGTACATATTTTTTCTGAAGTCTATTTATGGTTATCATTAGCTGTTTTCATCACACCCTCAGGTTTATCTCCAAGAGTTGATCAGGGTTGGAGAGAAGAGACAAAAAGAGATCTTCAACATGAACAAAGATGGAGGGAAAGAGAGGAGGTCTGGAGAGAAGGAAGCAACCATGGAAACCCAGAGAGACTCCAGTGGAGAGGAGGACACAGAGGAGGAGGTCAAAGTTTCCATTCATATCATTCTAACTCATATGAAGGACGACCCCTGAACCCCAGAGGTCGGCTGTATCAAAACAGAAGGAGATACCAACTGGCTCCCAGGTAAGACCTGTGTGGCTCAAAAATAGGAACCGATTTTCTTTACTGATTTATCCTTTATCCTTTGCTCTCCTCTCAGATGGCAACCTCCTCCTGCTCCTTGAATACAACTCAAGCTTAAAGAGAGAGGAACTAAGGATTAAAGAGGAGGACTTTAAAAACGAAGAAGATAAAAAAAGGCTTGATGAAAAGGAAGAGTAGATCGAATTCCTCTGGACAAACTGATTAGCGAATGATCCGTTGGGAATGTTTGTCTAACGGATGTAGCAGGAAGAGAAATGAAGTTTAAACAGGACACACAATGGTAATGGTGCCATGGTATGTTACAAAGAAATCCTGCTGCCTCTACCTTTTACAGCAAAACTTTTGTTTTTGGGAACTGAAAATTTAACAAAATTAAAACAAAGCATGCTTTAGTACTTGGATGTATTAACCAGGAGCTTGTTTCTGTCACTTATCTTTGACAGCAGAAAGGAAAGCTGTGTGTAACCAGGGGTATAATGCTTTCTTAAGTAATGGACTTTACCAGAGAAATAATAATGCTTGTGTCAGGGAGCAAATGAAACGGTTGTGTTAAAAACAAAATTTAGTCCACAGCTGAAGTTTGGTCAAACTAAAATGTTTTCTAATGTTAATAAAAACAGATTATTTGTGCATACTCATTTTTACTCTGTTAGTAACAATAAACAGCAACATGCCAAGTTTTACTCATCAGTGTGTTTAATGATATCCCCTTAATTTTAGTAACACTTTGAACACGTCTCACTTTGGCAGGGGCTAAACTACTGTATCCATTATGTTGGTCTGTGGAGCTAAGCTAATATTTTAAATACATTTCTTAAAATCTATTCTCAAAAATTCTACATTTCCAAAGTGGAAACTCTGAATCACAGATTTTTCTTATAGTTTTGAGCAACCACTCTTAAAGATACTAAAAAGCTACTAAGACTTCAATCAGTGGAAGATTGGACCAGAACAGCGGAACTGTTGGTGTTTTGAGTCATTTTAACACTGTGGGAACTGTGATGCATTTTGCTGAGATTTTATGTAATTGACCAACCAATGTACATATAATTTACAACATTTTTTTATGAGTAAAATAAAATTGTGGAGTACCTTTGTATTCAGCATTCAGGACAACAACCACATGGTGCATTATGCTGTGGGGATGCTTTTATCCGGCAGGGATAAGGAAGCTGGTCAGAGTTGATGGAAAAAGGAATGGAACGTCATACAGGACTATCCTGGAAGAATACCTGTTAGAGGCGCCAAATAACTGGAAAATCGAGTGGAGTCTCACCTTCCAGCAGACAATGACCCTAAACCTACAGCCAGAACCACTATAGAGTGGTTGAAATCAAAGCATTTTCATGTTTTAGAATGGCCTATTCAAAGTCCAGACCTAAATCCAATCTGGCAATACCTGAACATTACGGTTCACAAATGCTGTCTATCCAATTGGACTGCGCTTGAGCTATTTTGCAAAGAAGAAAAGACCTCTTTTAATGGTAAAGAATTTAGAAAATCATATATCATTTCCTTCCACTTCACTGTTGAGTTCTGCTTTGTGTTGGTGTATCACCTAAAATCCCCCTAAAAATGGATTAAAGTTTTTGTTGTAACTTGTCAAAATTTTAAAAATGTTGAAGGCTGTGAACATTAGGTCCAAATTATGGTATTCATGCACAGTGGAAAAGCATGCAGGCTAAGCTGAAGTGCTTTTTCGTTTTCTTGTGTGGGCATGTTGTCTGTGTTTGTGTATTGGGCTGTAAGCAGATTAGAGAAGAAATGTGAGAGTGATTTACTTAACAAATGGAGGGAGGTCAAGCTGTTGATTGAGTGATGGTGGCCCTAACAGAACCGAAGCATAGAAGTTTGGCTTTACAGAGGCCCTTTCAAACAGAGGCAGCCCCCGAGTTGTGACTTTAGCAAGAGAGTAACAATCCTGACGGGAATACATTTTTAGTAAGTAAATCTGCAATAAAAATGCTAAGGAAAAAAAAACATGGTGCATGGTGCAGGCCGGGGTCGGAACTCGTCGGAGAGTGCCTGGTGGCTGGGTTGCTCCTCGTGGGACCCGGCCTGGCCAAGCCTGAACGAGAGACGCGAGGCCATACCCCAGTGAGCCCACCACCTGTAAGGGGAACCATGAGGGACCGGTGCAAAGAGGATTGGGCAGCTGACGAAGGTGGAGACCTCGGGGCCGATCTCTGGATGCTTAGGCTGGCTCTAGGGACATGGTATGTCACCTTGCTGGTGGGGAAGGAGCCTGAGCTTGTGTGGGAGGTCGAGAGATATCGACTAGAAATAGTCTGGCTCGCATCCAGCGTGGGCTCTGCAACCCATCTCCTCAAGAGGGGCTGAACTCTCTTATACTTTGGAGTGGCCTGCGGGCAGCAGGCTGGGGTGGGTTTGCTTGTTGCCCCCCAGTTCAGCCGTCTCGTGTTGGGGTTTACCCCAGTTGATGAGAGGGTCGCATCCCTGCGCTTTCGGGTTGGGGTCAGTTCTCTGACTGTTGTTACGGCCTACGGGCCAAGCGGTAGTGCGGAGTATCCGGCCTTCTTGGTGTCCCTGTCGGGGTTGCTGCATAGTGCCCCTCCCGGGGACATTATTCTGCTGGAGGACTTCAACGCCCAAGTGGGAAATGACAGTGACAGTGACGCCTGGAGAGGCGTGTTAGGGAGGAATGGCCTCCCCGATCTGAATCCGATTGGTGTGTCATTATTGGACTTCTGTGCTAGTCACAGACTGTCAATAATGAATACCATATTCAAGCATAAGGGTGTTCATCAGTGCACCTGGCACCTGCACACCCTAAGCAGGAGGTCGATGATCAACTTTGTTGTCGTGTCGTCAGACCTTTAAGTATGGTTTGGACACTCGGGTGAAGAAAGGGGTTGAGCTGTCCACTGATCACCACCTGGTGGTGAGTTGGATCCACTGGAAAAGGAGAAAGCCAGACAGACTTGGCAGGCCCAAGTGCACAGTGAGGGTCTGCTGGGAACATCTGGCAGAGCCCTCGGCCAGGGATGTATTCAACTCCCACCTTCGGTACAGCTTTGACCAGATTCCGGGGGAGGTTGGAGACATAGAGTCGGAGTGGACCATGTTCTCCGCATCTATTGTCAATGCTGCTGCCCGTAGCTGTGGCCGTAAGGTCTGCTGTGCCTGTCGCAGCAGCAATCCCCGAACTCGGTAGTGGACACCGGCAGTAAGGCATGCTGTCAAGCTGAAGAAGGAGGTGGCTGACGGGAACCGTGAGGCCAAGCGTGCCGCGGCCGGGGCTGTGGCAGAGGCAAAATCTCGGGCCTGGGAGGAGTTTGGTGAGACCATGGAGAAGGACTACCGGGTGGCCTCGAAACGATTCTGGCAAACTGTCCGGCGCCTAAGTAGGGGGAAGCAGTGCTTCGCCAACATTGTTTACAGTGGGGGTGGGGAACTGCTGACCTTGACCGGGGACATGATTGGGCGGTGAAAGGAGTACTTCGAGGATCTCCTCAATCCTGCCGTCACGCAGTTCCTGGTGGAAGCAGAGGCTGGGGACTGGAGGTTGGACTCTTTCATTGCCCAGGCTGAAGTCACCAAGGTGGTTAAAAAGCTCCATAGTGGCAGGGCTTCGGGGGTGGATGAGATCAGCCCTGAGTACCTCAAGTCTCTGAATGCTGTGGGCCTGTCATGGTTGACAGGCCTCTTCAACACTGCGTGGCGGTCGGGGACAGTGCCTCTGGACTGGCAGACTGGGATGGTGGTTCCCCTTCATAAGAAGAGTGACCGGAGGGTGTGTTCCAACTATAGGAGGATCACACTCCTCAGCCTCCCTGGTAAGGCCTACGCCAGGGTATTGGAGAGAAGAGTCCGGCCGATAGTCGAACCTCGGCTTCAGGAAGAGCAGTGTGGTTTTTGTCCCGGCCATGGAACTCTGGACCAGCTCTATACACTCAACAGGGTACTCGAGGGTTCATGCAGGTTTGCCTAACCGGTCCACATGTGTTTTGTGGACCTGGAGAAGGCGTTCAACCGTGTCCCTCTTGGTGCCAAGTGGTGGGTGCTCCAGGAGTAAGGAGTCGGGGGCCCTTTATTAGGGGCCATCCGGTCTCTGTACAGCAGAGCAGAATTTTGTCCGCATTGCCGGCACTAAGTCGGACCTGTTCTCGGT
Source organism: Crenichthys baileyi (assembly GCA_036173005.1). NCBI lineage: Eukaryota > Metazoa > Chordata > Actinopteri > Cyprinodontiformes > Goodeidae > Crenichthys > Crenichthys baileyi. The sequence goes on along the minus strand of JAHHUM010002738.1, from coordinate 114,318 downwards.
GCATGTTGGACTCTGGTAGGGCTGCTCTTTGTAACCGGTCCAGTTCATAACTTTTATGGACAGGATTTCTAGACGCAGCCAAGTACCGGAGGGGGTCTGGTTTGGGGACCAGATTTCGTCTCTTCTTTTTGAAGATGATGTGGTCCTGCTGGCCTCCTCTAGCCAAGAACTACAGCATGCACTGGGGTGGTTCGCAGCCGGGTGTGAAGAGGCTGGGATGAAGATCAGCTCCTCCAAGTCCGAGGCAATGGTTCTTGTCCAGAAAAGGGTGGCTTGTCCTCTTCAGGTTGGAGGGGAGTTCCTGCCTCAAGTGGAGGAGTTCAAGTATCTCGAGGTCTTGTTCACGAGTGAGGGGAGAATGGAACGGGAGATCAACAGACGGATCGGTGCGGCTGCCGCAGTAATGGGGGCGCTGTGCCGATCCGTTGTGGTGAAGAGAGAGCTGAGCCAAAAAGCGAAGCTCTTGATTTACCGGTCGGTCTACGTTCCTACCCTTACCTATGGCCATGAACTTTAAGTCATGACCGAAAGAACGAGATCCCGGATACAAGCGGCTGAAATGAGCTTCCTCCGTTAGGTGGCCGGGCACTCCCTTAGAGATAGGGTGAGAAGCTCAGCTATCCAGGAGAAGCTCGGAGTAGAGCTGCTGCTCCTCCACATCGAGAGGAGCCAGTTGAAGTGGCTCGGGCATCTATACTGGATGCCTTCTGGTCCCTCCTGCCCAGGACACCCTGGAGGGACTATGTCTCTCTTTAGTTTTTTTTTCACATGAGCTAATTTGTGAAACCAGATTAGGATTGTTCACAGATGCACTGATTCACAAGTTCCTGTTATTATGGTTAAAATGTCATTTTTTAATTCCTAATTAATTTAAAGACCAGTGCTAGGTGGCTTCACAAACAAGAAAGGCATTTTGATGGTCAGGCACGATTTGTTAATGTAAAAAGTTTAAAGAACGATTGTTTCCTTGGAACTGAAATAGAAGATGGTTTCTGCGACTGTAGAGAAATCAGAAGCAAGGCTTTAATTACCCGCCAAATACTCAGAGGGTCCTCTTCTTGTCTTCTTGAGCACCTTTAAGAAGGTTTCATTGTCTGGTCCTGGGGTAAAAGGATAAACCATTTGTTCCTGAAGCCACTCCTTTTTTTTCTTGGTGCCTTACTTCTGCTTATTGTTCTGTTATTATGTAACTTCCCACCGCCTGAGACCCTAAACGCTCCACATCTGTCCTCGCCTCATTTGTGACTTATTTACCAGCCTGTCTGACTTTAAATGGATTGTGCTGTTTTTAAAGATGTGTTTTCTTGGAGTAGTTTGGCACTCATTTTATTATTGTTCCTTCATGATGTTTATTAGCAGCTGTACCCACTCCAAGCTTTAGCCACTGCTGAGGTTAGGCTGGTACATTAGATGATATGGTGTGGACTTGGTACATGTTGGCATGTATATACAGTACATAAACATTTAGCTTTAAGTAACCTTTCTAAGATTTTTGGTTTCTCAGTTTACTTGAAAATACTACCCAAATATTTTTGCGTTTAATTCCTGGGACAGGGTTGGAGTTGATGAAGGGAGTTAAATGCATTGTGAGCCTAAAAGAAACTTTGTTACAGACTGCAAAAGATTTTAGACTGGGACAGAGGTTCCATTTCCACCAGGACGACTCTTAGACTCTTACTCATAGAGTAAGAGCTACAATTTAAAGCAAAGCATATTCATGTGTTACAATGGCCCAGTCAAAGCCCAGTCTTGAATTCAACTAAGAATCTTATATTAAAAAATTGGTGTTGACAGATTCTTTCCATCCAATTTGGCTGAGCTTGAACCATTTTGAAAGGAAGTGTATTTCTCTCTATAGATGTGCACGATGAGATGTTACAGACATACTCCCAAAAGGCCCCCAGCTGTAACTGCAGCAATAGGGGCTTATGTATACAAATGCATGGTGCACTCTATTTGTGAAATTCTTTGAAAACCATGTGTACCTTTCCTTCAACCTCTCATTTGTGCACTACTTTGTATTGGTGTACCACGTATAATGCTAATAAAATACATTGGAGTTTATGGTTGTAACGTGACGAAATGTTAAAAAGTTTAAGGAGTGTCAATATATTTGCGAGACATTTTAAAAACCAAGTAATTTGAATGACTGAAAAGCGTATTTCAGCTCAGTTTTACATATGACATTTAAATACTACAAAGACAAAGAAGGGCCAGCTTCGTAGCTGACCTGTGAAAGGGGCTTAAATATCACAAATATCAAGTACTGTAGAGTCTTGATGAAACATTGAAAAGTCTGTGTATTTACTATGTTTGCTAGAGTTTCAAAAGGATACAGGGGCAGGAATCTGAACCTCAGCAGTAAGTGTCTGATTTACTCATAAAACCTTTTTTTAATGGGATGTAACCACACAATCCACTGCCTGTCTTTCTTCTCAGGCCAGTGGCAGCAGAACAATCAACAGAGAGAGCGTGTGGGTGTTGTGGGGTTTGTAAGTGCTGTGAGTGGGTGTGGGTGTCTGTGTGAGGAGGAGGTACCTGGGTGGGGCGCACAACACACATAGAAAACTGCAGTCCAGTCACTCATTCTAGATCATAACAACAGCAGGAAGGACAATTTCTGTGGTGAGGGAGAGGAGAGGGATGGAGGGTAAAATGGATGTAAACTGGAGGAGGAAAATGGTTACTTTTAAAAACTGAGAAAGGTAAGGAGCAAAGGGGACAGGTGGATGTGTGATGGAGAACACATTCAGGAAAAATCAGGAAGAAGGCAGAGAGGAGAGGAAAAGGAAAGACACATGAGTCTGAGAGCCTCACGGAGTCTGCCCTCAACCAGAGGAAACCCAGTTGGCAGTCTGACAGATTAGTTTCCTCTGTGTGTGGTGGAGGTCCGGGCGTGGCCCCTCCAGCAGCAGCGAAACAAACAGACAAACTTTCTCCAGAGGCCTCCTCCCTGAGACTGGCTCAGACCTCCTTCCTCTATGATGGCGGCCACTCTTGACTTTTCTCCAGCTGAGGTCAAAACACTGAAGAAACCAAGTGTGCATGCAAAAATATTCATACCCCCAGAATTTCTTCACATTTTGACATGTTGCAACTATAAATTCCATTGGGATTTTAATTTGAAAGGCCATCATAAAGTAGTAGTTGTAGAGGAAAACAAAATGTCTTTTCGGAAATCTTTTTAGGAGTAAAAAAGGATACATGATGGTTTGCATTTTTTTTGGACAAAGTTTTTAAAGTGTGGCATGCACTTGAGTACAGCCCCCTTGAATACATACTCAAATACATTCAAAAAGTTTTGCAGGGCCCTGGTACTAGAACTAAGAGATTTGTTTTAAATGGTATAAAGGAGAAGCCACAAGGACTTGGTCCAACTGTAACATGAAAAACACGTTGCTCTAGCAGTTCTAGCCCCAAATACTTTTAAGACTTCATCCTGAAATACTGGTTTGTCTAAAAGTATTGGTGAACTCGTACCACAAACACAAAAGAATCCCGGGGGCAGAAATGACTGTTATTTTGTTGTTGTCGATTTCACAAAGGCACGCACCAAAGGGACACAGGCCTCCAGAAATACACAAAGCCATGGTGAACAAATATAACCCGTGTATATTTACAAATGTCTATAAATACGAACAGCCTTTTTTAGCTGAGGCCAACACAGAGGGCTGTTGTTTGTGTGAGGAAGCCACCAGTTCAAACACTACCCTAACCCTAATAGCATGTGGTCAGTGGAGTTGGACACACACACTGATGGAGGCGACCAAACATCAGATGATGAAGCTTGAGCTCATTTTGAACTTTATTAGCTGAAGATAAAATCAGCTGAATCACTTTCTTGATGCTAGATTCCTCCCGTGAAGCCCATCAGTGTCTGATGATCAACATGTAGGCTCAACTCTGATGTTTGGATCTGTCAGTCAGTCATTTTCTACCGCTTCTTCCATAGTGGGTCGCGGGGAACTGGTGATTACCTCAAGCAATCGGGTGGGAGGAGGGGTACAACCTGGACAGGTCGCCAGTCCATCGCAGATCTTAACTGTGTGTGTTTGGAGTTAATACCTAATCTTTCAATATATATTTATACTGTTTTCAGTCTGTATCATGAAAATCTGATAGAAAGTACACTTTGTTGAGTTTTGATCAGTTACTTTATCTCACGCAAACACATTTGAAAAAAAAAATAGGCCCTAATGATGCGATCTTTCTTATAGGTTATGATAAATAATTAACATTTAATTTATGATCTAGGGGAGGAAAAGGGAAACCCAAAACAGAATTTCATAAATATTAATAAAATAGTGGAGGCACCAATGTCCTTATCCTTCAATATATACCAAAGGAAAAAACAATAAAAGAAAAACATTCCTCCTGTACAAAACCTTTTACTGTCCATCAAAAATGTGTTTTTACAAAAACCCATTTGTCATCAACAAAACCATGATGCTTTTGAGTTTAATGCATTTATGCATTTATACCTGTCTTCATTTATTGATGTGTGGCCAAAGCACAAGAACTTTAAAATAACACACATTTCATAATAACAATATTGTCTTGGTCAAACCTGAAATATTCTCCAGGGCTTTTCCTTTTCAGTACAATGAAATCTTATTTTCTCTCTTGTTGTTAACTTATTTGTAGAGGTGTAGACTGAAGTAGTAGACTGAATTTAAAGATTGTAGAGGTGCAATTATAAGCAACACAGTTTTTGGTTGAGAATGTTTTCATCTTGCATGTGTAGTTTTTTTCTATGAGAAGCTTTATCCATCCATCCATCCATCCATCCATCCATCCATCCATCCATCCACCCACCCACCCACAGTGGCTTGTAAAAGTATTCATACCTCTTGAACGTTTCCACATATTATCACATTACAACCACAAACAAATATGTTTTATTGGAATTTTATGTGAAAAACCAAAACAAAGTGGTGTACATTTGTGAAGTGGAAAGATAATTATACATGATTTAAACATTTTTTAGAAATAAAAAAATGAAAAGTGTGGTGCGCAAATGTATTCAGCCCCCTTTACTCTAAGTACAACGAATTGCCTTCAGAAGTTGCCTTATGATTGCTAATGACTAAATAGAGTTCCCCTGTGTGTAATCTAATCTCAGTACAAATACAGCTGCTCTGTGACGGCCTCAGAAGTTGGTTAAGAGAATTTTTGGGAGCAAATAGCATCATGAAGTTCAAGGAATGCACCAGAAAGGTCAGAGACAAAGTTGTGGAGAAGTTTAAAGCAGGCTTAGGCTATCCATCATCCGGAAATGGAAAGAGAATGGCACAACTGTAAACCTACCAAGACCAGGCCGTCCACCTAAACTTGCAGGCCGAACAAGGAGAGCACTGATCAGAGATGCTGCCGAAAGGCCCATGGTGACTCTGGACTAACTGCAGAGATCCACAGCTCAGGTGGGGGAATCTGTCCACAGGACATCTATTAGTCCAAATGTGGTCTTTATGGAAGAGTGGCAAGGAGAAAGCCATTGTTAAAAGAAAACCATGTGGCGGCACATGTTTACTGTTCCTGTTACCCCATATTGGGGACACAGTAAACATGTGGAAGAAGGTGCTTTGGTCAGACGAGACTAAATTTAACTTTTTGGCTAAAATGTAAAACGATATGCGTAGCGGAGAACTAATACTGCACATTACTCTGAACACCCCATCCCCACTGTCAATATGGTGGTGGAAGCATCATGCTCTGGGGATGCTGCTCTTCAGCAGGGACAGGGAAGGTGGTCAGATTTAATGGGAAGATGGATGGAGCCAAATACAGGGCAATCTTGGAGGAAAACCTGTTGGAGTCTGCAAAAGACTTGAGACTGGAGAGGTTCACCTTCCAGCAGGACAATAACCCTTAACATAAAGCCAGGGCTACAATGTAATGTTTAAAACATATTAATATATTAGAATGGCCCAGTCAAAGTCCAGACCTAAACCCAATCAAGAATCTGTGGCAAGATCTGGAAACTGCTAATCTGACCAACCCTTAGCTGTTTTGCAAAGAAGAATGGGCAAAAACTTCAGTCACTAGATGTGCAAAGCTGGTAGAGACATACCCTAAAAGACCCGCATCTGTAATTGCAGCAACATGTGTTACCGCAAAGTATTGACTTGGGGGTGGAGGGGAGGAGGGGGGGCTGAATATGTTTGCACAATGCTCGTTTCAGTATTTTATTTGTAAAAAAAAAACATATATAATTTTCATTCCACTTCACAATTATATGCCACTTTGTGTTGGTCTTTCACATGAAATACCAAAACAATATATTTAGGTTTGTGGTTGTAACGTGACACTATGTGGTAAAGTGCAAGGGGTATGAATACTTTTGCAAGCCATTATATACCTGCTTAATCCTTGCATGTTTGCGGAGGGATAGGTAAAATCTCCAGCAGTGAACAGATAAGAGGCGGGGTGCATCCTGGACACGTTGTCAAATAGTATAAACAACCGTGCACACACTCATATCTAACGGAAATTCAGAGAGACTAATTAACCTTACATGCATGTTTTTCAATAGTGGTGGGAAGCCTTAGTACCTGGAGAGAACCCAAGCGTGCACAGGAACAAATTACAATCTCCATGCAGAAAGTATGGAGAATTCGATTCCAGGACCTTCCTGCTTTAAGGCAACAAAGTTAACAACTATGCTTCCATCCATAAAACAAATGGGTGGATGTTCTGCCATTTTTCCCTGAGGTGTCCTTAATATATTTAACTATAAAATAGTTTGTGACGTATAAATTTTGTAGAGCTTCTGTGATTTCTAAATTAGTTCAATAGAAGTCTAAGGTGTGCCCCTGCTCTCCATGTCAACATCAGTCTGTGCCTTTGACACCAGTGGTACAGGAACCCTTATTGCTTCTTCCAACTATTATCTTTCTTTCATTCCCCACCACTCTTTTTATCTTTATTCCCCTCCATCTATCCCTCTTCCTCGCCATCTCCCCACAGCCCCCACCATCCACCACCCCCATCCAGCCCAACCACCACCCTCGTCTCACCGTGAATGAATGCTCTCTGACTAGTGGAACATATGCTGCTGGTTGTTCAATACCCTCCCTCTGAGCGGGGGCACATCCACGCATGTGTGTGTGTGGGAGACTGTCTGTTTGTGTGTGTCTCCTCGTGTGAATTCAAGTTAGTGTGTGTGCGTGTGTGTTCATTGAAACATACGCCGCCTGTTGCACATCGACCATCTGTTCCTTGAATGGACTGATGGAGTGCTGCTGTAACCATGACTATAGGCCATTCAGTCAAACAGCCCATCAAACTACCCCTGCCTTCCCCCTTCTCTCTCTCTCTGTTTCTCTCTGTGTTTGTATGTGTTTATGTTTAGGAATTGGCTGGCAGAGTGGAGGAATTCCCACATGTTGATGAAAGGATGTTGACCTTCCAAGACGACCTGCTCCTATTTTATCCACTTCTCCTTTGGTCTCCACATTCACAGAGATCACTTTTTACTGTAGCTGAGGAAGCTGTGCCCAACGCCCAGCTGGAGCACTTATAAATCAGGAAGAAAGGGAAGCACAAAGTAATCAGAGAGCGATGCTGAAAAACATGAGATAATGAGGGAGAAAAGATTACATCTGAAACTTTACATTTTTGTATACAAACTTATGTTAACATATGCAATTACCTATACTAACTTTCATTTATTACCGTATGCATTGATAGTAATAAAGCCTTCAAGGATATTTTGATTCTTGGGTTTGTATATGTGTGTGTATGTGTGTGTGTGTGTGCATGTGTGCTCCTGTTTTTGCGGCCGAGTGAGAACCATTTTTTCTTATTTCACCAGCAAAGTGAGGACCGTTTGTTGTAAAGTGAAGACATTTTCATGGTCCTCACTTGCTGTTTTGCTAGGGGTTAAGTTTAGGACTAAGGTGTGAATTGAGTCGAGGTTAGGCTTAGTGTTCGATGTGCACTGGCAATGATTAGATTTAGGAGTAGGGTCAGGGTTAGACCATAGAAAGGGTTGAAAATGAATGGAAATCATTGGAAGTCAATGAGAATCAATGCAAGGTAAGAGTGTTATAGAATTATAAAAATAAAGGGTCATGGTAGATGGCCACTCACACTTAGCCTGATTCTGCTACATGTTTCTTCCCGTTAAAGGGGAAATTTTCTTTCCACTGTCGCTACATGCATGCTCAGTATGAGGGATTGCTGCAAAGTCAACAACACAATGCAAGAGACTGTCCACTGTCGCTACATGCTCATCCAGGAGGAGTGAAAGTTGCAAGTCAGTGACTCGATGCAATCTGCTGGATTTCCTTAGGCAGGAAACTTTTCAACCAATTTTAACAATAAACTGATTTTGACTTTATTGTTTGACAACTAGGATCAATTGGAATGAATGTACTTCACTTGGAATCTCTCTGTATGATTGGCTTGAAATTATTTTTTTGTGGTTTCTTTTGTAAAGTGTCTTGAGACAATATGTATTGTGAATTTGTGTTCTGTAAATAAACTGAACTGAATTGAATAAAATACTTAAATCTCACGTGTAACTTATTTCATTATCTGAAAACTTAGTTTTACACTTTAATCCCATTGATTGTTTGTCTGCTTGTGTCAGCTGTAGTCAAATCACCGCAGATTTAGATTTAAAACTCACTTCATTCAACCAAGATGTTTGTTTCTAGGCTATGTGATATACATCTCTCAAAACATATTATAAAAATAATAACTTATCTGTTTTTATTTACATTTTAATGAAAAAACGTGTAGAAAATCCTTTACCTTTTTCAATAATCAGTGGAAAATTATTTGTTACTGCAATCAAACCCTGCTTATAATTGCTGAGCAGCATGTTTCCACTGCTGTTTTGACCATTTATCTTTGTCGATTAGCTCCAATCCTTTGAGGTTGGAGGGCCTCCTTGCCATCACCCTAATCTGCAGCTCCCTCCACAGATTCTCTATCAGCTTAAAGTTTGGACTCTTGTCTGGTTGCTCCAGTACCTTAATACTACTTCCAGTCCGAGGTACCATGTTGGTAAGAGTAAAAGATTACTTCAAACTAAATCTGCCTGATGTGTGCATAATTTTGAGTTTAAGTGTAGTAAACTAACAAACATTATGTACAAGCATCAGCAAAAACAACATGAAACATGTTGTTTTAGAGCAGAATCTTGTTAGCTTTAGATCTGCTGTAGAGGAGAACAGACTTAGATAACAACAGATAACAAAGATCTTAATTATTCTAGTTTGCTATATTTACCCCATGAGTCAGATCTAAAATCTCAACAACCTGGTCAGAAAACCAGTGAGGTTTGCTTATTGTTGTAATCAGTTATAGGATACTGGCAGCAGCCGTATAATACAGACTTTGACTGGAAGCCTTAAGACTTCAGGCTTAGAAGTCCAAACAAAAACATGAACCCAGTTCACCTCTGCAGCTCGCATGATGTTTTATGCATTTGTCAGGCAAACCTTCAATTTTTGTTGAGTAAAGCTGGAATTCTGGCTTGAAGGGCGGCCAAGATGTTTTCCAAACTAGCTGTCTCAAGATAAGCTTATTTTACATTAAGCTTATTTATGTATTCCGTTCATTATTCTTTCTGCTGATTTGTTTAAACATCACTTAAATCCTAAGAGAAAGCAGCTGTAAATTTCACTATAATTATAATGAAAAAAATATCACTCAAAATTCAGGGCACTGAGTACAACATTCATATAGAACACAGGTTTAGCACAGCTAGCTGCTGCAGGAAGGCAGAAAATGAAACGTTTTTTTATCTTATGTGCAATCGCTTCATCATTCAATTGTTTTTTGTATAATCTCTTCATTGAATTTACTTTCTTTTCTACTACCAAGTGTGAACAAGTTTATCAGATAATTGTTTTTGTTTAGGGTTGGTGAAAAATAGCTGCCATAGTAAAAGTTCCTGCTGCAACAAATCATTTGCTGGTGGTGTTTGTGACACGTCTGAGCTGTGAACTCAGTGAAGTTGTACAACTCTATGCTTTTCCAAGCATAGAGCAGAGTTGGGTTCGGTCTGAAAATGTTCTCATTTTTAGACAGAACCCAAGCTCTGCCTTTACCCTCAGCCCACCCCTTACCCCTCCTGAGAAGTGGCCTTCCCGCGTGCCTAGACACACACACACACACACACATACATACAGAGCAGTGGTGCAACAGTGAAAATGAATATTGAGTTTCAACTGTCTCTAACCACTGGTCTATTCATCTGAACACTCATCCAACCATTCAGCTGCCCCACCCTCACACACACACACTGCCCCACCCAGTGCAGTGGTCTGCTGGCCATATGTCAGCCCCATCTCCTCCGGGACACCTCTCCTGGGACCCCCACTTCTTTTGTGTTTGTGTGTGTGTGTGTGTGCATGTATGTGCCTTCTAATGCATTTGCCATCCCATCTCACTATCTCCTATCTAAATACACAGTCTTCAGTCAGGAATAAGGAAAGGATGTTGGTTCAGCTGACCACAACAGACTTATTTTCAATATTATTTAAATCTCTGCTTTGTTGGTAGAGAGAAAAAGCACAAGTTTAAATGTGAACCGACTGAAAACAGTGACAGGCCGCCTGTTTTTCTGCAGGGCAACGCTGACTGATATTTGAAGACATAACTGTTAAATCTGAATTTGAGTTTGAGTGAGTTGACCTTGTGGAGTCTGTGTGTGCCTCTGTCTCTGTGTGCAAAAACATTAATGTAAACAGTCACTAAAAAGAACAAAAACAGCATTTTTAGCAATAATTATTGGCAGTACTGTTTTCTGGGCCCATACATATGGTTTTTACTAATGCTGCTGCTTATCTTACAATTATCAGCTTAATCTATTCTCCAACATGCTTTTCATTTCATTATGCTCTTTGATTCCCCAGTGCTCCAGGGCATGCTCGGTAAATCAATCCACATTTACGAACACAGAGCATCCGGACAAAATTCACATATTCATGTCTTTACTGTTTCAACCATAAGATCTTACGTGTTTTCAGGTTATGTGGACAGTTTCTGCTTGATTTAATTAAAATAACACTGTTATAAAAAACATTTTCTCCTAATATTTCACAAAACACACATGTAGTGCTTGATAAAGTCCTGTTTACAGTTTGCCACAGGCCATGTTGGGGACACAGCAAACATGTGGAAGAAGGTGCTCTGGTCAGATAGGATCAAACCTGAACGTTTGGCCCAAAAACTGACAATGCAAATCACCCCAGTCAGACCATCCCAATGGTAAAACATGGTAGTGGCAGCATCATGCTGTGGGATACTTTTCTTCAGCAGGGACAGGGAAGCTAATCGGAGTTGATTGAAAGATGGATGGAGCTAAATACATGGCAATTCTGGGAGAAAACCTGTTAGAGGTTGCAGTTTAGATAGGTGTCAGTCAGTCAATTCAAATTAGATCAATATATACATCCTAATTCAACCTCAGATATTAAAATAAGATTAAAGTAAGCTTAAGAAAATATTAACTCTAATCAAATTAAGTAGCAGTTCTAAGCTGCTTTTCTACTATTCTGCTCTTTGTTAAATCTTTCTGATTATGAAGTTGGCATTATCATTTGATGACTGTGTATGGGTTTCAGTTCTCAGAAGTGCCCAAACAACAGAATGTATTAGGCGATTCCCTCATTTCGCCAGCATACACAGTTGACTGACAGTGTGCAGTAACATTAAGGGGAGAAGGGATCAAACTCTGAGCTCCAGAGAGAGAAAACAGAGAAAAACACACACTTTCTCTTACTCATAATTAAGAGACACTTAAAAACATGCAAACATAGCATAACATAGCAAATGTACTTTTTTAAACAGTGGTATACCTTGTAACTGGAAACAAACCAGTGCCTCTAAACTAAGTGTACGTAAATAATAGCTCTATTTGAGGGATGCCTAACTCCAGTCCTCAAGAATTACTATCCTGCAACTTTTAGATGCATACGTTCTCCAGCATACGTGAATCAAATGAATGAGAAAGGATGCATCTAAAAGTAGCACTCGAGGAATGGAGTTGGGCATCCCTTCGTCTGCTTGATCCATCAGTCAGTTTGGTGACTGATTTGTTTTGACCTTCCCTTTTGTGTCTTTTTATGTTTTCAATCTACCCACGGTCCTCCTTCTTCTATCCTTTCTTTTTGCTGTTTCCAGCATGTTTTGGATTTAATCTTTAAATTGCCTTCCTTGCAGCACTTTGTGTATGTTTGGTTTTGGTTTCATTAAAGTGGTCTGTTTTCTTCAGCTGCCTCCCTCCGACCAGCTGTCTGGGCTTGAGTCCTCTTTCAAAATACAACCGTGACAAACACACAACATTAATAAGTGACGTAGCATAATGTTTAATGCATTAAATCATAACCATAGGAGAATGTTGTCCAGGAGTTTTTGCGTGGTCAGATTTCAAAGCAAATGTGCGTGAGTGAGTGAGTTAGTCGAAGTAAAATCATGAAGGGGATTTTAGTGTGTGTGTCTGTGTGGTAGAAAACATTCAGGGTTTCCCTCTAACATAACAGTGTGGTATTTATTGGCATGTCGTTGTTGTTTGGCAAGCTTAGGCTCATTTCAAGTTGTGTTGTTTTTTGTTTGTGCTCAAACCATGATCTAGGTTTAATGCCAACCATGTACAAAGTTTTGCATTAAGCAGGTTTTTCAGTTTTGGTTTAAGTTTACTACATCTTCCTCAGCAGCGCATGTAATAATAAACTTAACACAAAAAGTAAGGACATTTGTGTTTAATTCTTTATTTCGTTGTTGTATCAGTTGCTCTTGGCAATTCATATTTTGCTGCTGGAAAGCCTGTTTATCTCCCCTTAAATGCTGCCACATTTATAAGGAAAAAGCATTAGTGGGACTGAGCAACAGATTTGAGTATGTGGGCTGCTCCCTTGAAAAACTTGCCAAATCCCCTCTGCCACTGCCAAACAGTTTCTTTGGTAGAAGCAGTCTGATGGTGTGGGGTGGAGTATCTCTCACAGAGCAACAATGCTTGACATGCCTACAATGAAGGGGACCTTAATGCATAGAAATATTGAGATTTTGTTCTTCAACCAGTGGGAGTCTCATTTTTCTACTATTAGGGACTGAACAACGTCTTCCAAGTTGTCAGGAGTCTCAGTTCTTACCTCAACCCTATTAAACACTTGTGGGACATTGGCTAACCTGCAACAAATTCTGGTTGAGGAACAACATGTCATCCCACAGCAGTGTGTGATCAAGTAATTGACCACCAGTATGTGGACTGGAGGTTCAAGTCAGTTGTGGTAGTATACTATTCGCTCACATACTGCCGAGAGTCTTGTTTGTTCAACGAATAAATTAATATAATGCCAATATATGTTGTTTCTTCAAACTTCAATCAACCAATTAAATAAACAGAATCATACAGGAGTCAAAAGCAGAAAAAGCAGTTTGGCAGTGGAAGAAAGGACTTGAAAAGTGTTCAACAGGCTTTCCAGAAGTGTAAGATTTGTTGCCAAGAAGCTTTGGTACAACAAAAAAATGGACCAAGCACACATTTTAAGTTTATTGTCACTCAGAACAAAAATGCTGTGTGTTACAAAATCCTCAAGAAAGAAAACAATAGTTTTCTGATCAAAATGGGCACAAAATTGAATATAATACATGAAGGGTGCTCTAAATTTCAGTCTTCATTGCCATGCACCTGTACTGGTATTAGTAATTGGTCAGAATTATGTGGATGCCCAATAAGTGTAATGTTGATCTTTCACCTGCTGAGACTCTGAGAATAAACTCCCAGAAAACTGTAAAAGCGCCGAAACCCTAAGTTGCTTTAAATCAAGATTAAAAACTTATTTGTTTAGAGTGGCCTCTGACTGTGCCATCTAAACATTATTAGTTACGTTTTCAGTCCAATTTTCCTTTCATTTTCTTATCCATCATTCTATTCTCTTAATTTTATTTATTTATTTTTTAAATTACCTCTGTTGTTTGATTTTCTGTATCATTGTAATGTTTTTCATTATATACAGCACCTTGAGTGACTTGTTGGTAAAAGCCCTATATAAATAAACTTGACTTGACTTTACTTTACTTTCCTGCTCACTTCAGCTAATCAGCTGGATTCTATGATTTAGAAAAAACTAACTCTTAGTTCACATAGAAGAGAGCATATTTCCCCAAAATAATGAGCTGATTTCTCATAATTATGTCTTTTGTGACCTTCAAATAGTTCTTTTATTGTTCTGTTTACATGAAATACATTTTCAGCTGCTTTGGATTATCTTATGACATAAAGCAAGTGTTCAGACATTATAGTAATGTTCAAAACTGAATGTTCACTGTGATAAAATTCTGAAACCTGTGAAATGAATGCATGTGTAAAATACCTTGCATGTTCAAATAGCAACAGTAAGCAGCAGTTTGTTTTAGTTCAGATGAAATCTTGTTTAGGGAAACCTAGCATCTGTGAAACTCTCCAGCACCAGAGAGGAAGCCCTCATGTTTTATAGCTATCTCACCTTACCAAAACAAAATCCACTCTGGACTGGCTGGTTGTTTGTAACCTCAGAAGTTACATTTTTCTTTCCCTTCGTGATCCCCTCTTAGATTTTAAGAGCTGTGAAAACTATTTGCTACCTCACATAATACTTCTGATTTTCTCTTCTCTCATGCCTAGCTGTTTCAGATCATCAACATCAAAGAAAACCTCAGTAAATACAAAAACTGGTTTACAAATTATTTTATTAAAGAAATGCTATCCAAACTAAACAAAGATCTTAAAAAAGCAACACGTTGTGCCCAGCACAGAAGAACTGAAGAAACATATGAGAAACAAAGAATACATGGAACAGTAATAAAATAAAGTAACATCGGTTCAATGAATGCAATGAAATGAAACATATAAATGGCAACACAAAAGGCCTGATGGCCAATGTTAAAAAGTGAGTTTTCAGGCAGGATTTAAAAGATTGTATGGGCACTGCAGTACAGAGATCAAAAGGGAGGTTGTTCCAGAGCCCAATCCCCTCTCTTCTTCAGTTTCAAACTAGTCTCCACTTAATGCATCTGGCTGATGATCTCAGTGCTCGTCTGAGAATTTATAGCTTGAGCTGTTAATTTAAATAAATGGGTGCCAAATCATTCAAAACCTTTAATGTAAGTAAAATAATTATTTTTAAATCCCTGCGAAAATGAACGGGCAGCCAATGGAAATAAGCTAAAACCATGATCATGACTTCATATACCTGCTGACATACTTGCTGTAGCATTTGGGACCAACTACAAATGATGAAGTAATGATTATTCACTTCCAGTTTAGAGAGGTTACAAGTTACAACACAGTAGAACTGGAGTCAAAAGCAATGTCCACCAGAGTCATTAAATAGCTGGGCAGTTTGTTACCAAGGGCCTCCTGACCAAAAGAAAGTGAAATCCTCAGTTTTGTTTTAAATTTATAATCTGAATGTTAAAAGACTACTGGTTCAAGCACACGGCTATGTGGAACTCCTTAACTAATTTTGTTGTTTACTAGAACAAACATAGCGCTGTTCCTTAATTGATTTAATTTTGCCTTTATTATTCATTCATACTGAATGACCACTTAATTTTCCCACCACACATGAAAACCACTAATCTCATGTTTCATAACCCTTACAAGACTTTATGTTTCAGTCAGATGTCTTGTTAATTCCAGCTGAAGTGTCTGTTTTAGATCCTTATGTAACCACTGGAGGATAGTTAGAACTTAAAACCATACTGTTCCTCCTGACGCCCGCAGCATTTAAACAGTCTCAGTGGGTAAAGATAATGCCATCTCCTACAGGCTTGATTATAAAGCTTCTGCTTTTTGTTTCTTGGTTCTGTGCTGAGCAGTTGAAAAGCTATCGTTGTTGACAGCTACAAAAAAAAAACCTGCAAACAGACATTATGATGTATCTCTGTGTATTAGGGAGGGGGTAAAATTGTGCAACATCAGCTAAATCATAGAACACAGAATTACTGACCGCAGTGTCCTTAACTAGTTATTCTCAACAAAAACATCTTCCTGCATTCTCAATGCATGCCTGCCTTTTGGAAGCGTCTCAGCAAAAGGCTATAAATTCCAGACCTTTTCTCTAGTTGTAATCTCTTGATGTCATCCTTTGTTTTGTTTGCAAAGTTGAATGATTTCCATCACTTTCCCTTTTTCTGCCTTTAGATTTGTTCAAACTGAGGTGCCCCATGGCTCTGTGGTAGAGAAGGCACACCATATGCAGAGGATACTGTCTCAACGCAGTTGTCTGCGGTTCGATTCCTGGACTCGGGCTAACTTTTCTCTCTACCCTTCCTTCTGTCCAGCTACTAATGAATAAAGGCTACTAGTGTCACAAATGCCTTTCAAAAATAAAGACTTGCCTAAACCTCTTTATGGAGAGTGGGGATTTTGTGAAATTTACAGTGCTAAAATAGTATTTGGAAATTTTCTCAGTATTTTTGTCACTCGTCAATTACATTTTAATATCAGACTAAGACAACCTGAGCAAACAGAAAATAGTTTTCCTAAGATTATTTTTTATCTTAAAGGAAAAAAAGCTATCCAAACCAACCTGGCACTGTGTAAAAATAAATTGCCCCCCTTGTTAAAGTTTGATTCAACTTTGATTAACCACGTTTATTTGGTTCAGTTTTACCAGCAACACTCAGGCCTGATTACAGTCAGAAATGTAGAATCAAGAAATCAATTAAATCGAACGCGTTTGACAACATGAAGTAGACTAAATTATGTCAAAGGCATTTCTAAGTCTTCTTTATTTCATCTTTGCAGTTTTACATGTTTTTATGGCCTTTCCTGTCTGCTGCTATTTTCTGTTCATTCTAATTATGATATAAAAAAAATAACTTTCCAATGTTTTGTCTCTTATTTTGCTCTTGCAGCTGCCATCCACAGCATCTGTTGGTTTGTATTTTCCATATTTGTTTCAGATTTGTAAAACAAATGCCTTCAAATTTCAAAGTTAAATTTGCCACCATGTGTTAAGTTTAACCTGCAATGTTGTAGTGATGTAACCATTGTAGCTGCATGTTTCAATGTTGGTGTGCTTAATTAACCATCAACTAACCTCAGCAGCTGCTCTCAATGTAGATCTGGTTCTGCTGTAGATTCTAACCTGAATTGGACAACCGGTTGAATGCTCACAGTGTCCCCCGTCATTGCTAGAAACTTCTAGGCCTCTTCCACTTCCTTCTGGCATTAATTTGCTAATTGATGAATTATGACACTTTCACTTGGGTTTTCTCTCTTCTTCGCTCTCCTTTGCCTTTTTCTGTTCTCCCTTTCGATCTCTCAGTAACGCTTTAAACCTCCACAGATGACTGCCGGTTGGGACTTCCTCTAAAGTGCAGATGGGTCACATGCATGAGGCCCAGGTTAACAGGCTGACAGGTTGGGGAGGTGGAGATCAGACAGTCACGGTCAAAGGTCGGGATAACTGGGAAGTCCTCAAGCTCAATAGAAACTGACTCATCTCCATTCAGAAAAATCTGCCTTGATTTGCAAAGCACTTCACATTTTGCTGCTCAAATTATCACTTTGAATTATTCTTTTGCTGCTTTCGAAATTTTATTCAAATTTGTACACAATTTGCAACCAACAACAAGAGGCTAAGCATTCAGTATGTGCCTTTTCAGAAATATTGTATGCAGCCATACCAGCTGCTCTGACCACCAGAGAACGGGGCTGAATCCAGGTGTGGACACATGCAGATGAAACAGAAGATGCAACCACATCTGCCAACTCAGGCCACATTCATTGCTGTCATAGACAGTCATAGAAGCAGACAAATTTGTTGGTATCTCTAGTAAAGATGTGTAAAATGGTGGCATGTCTCACAACTGCAGCAGCAGAATATGGTGTGTACATGTGAAAATCATTTTAATTTTAAGGAAAAAAATAGATTTAAATCAGTTTAGGTTATAAAAAGCTATCTTTATCCTCATCACAGCTTGTGTTACCCTGTCATCAGTGTCCATCATGGCTCACTGATCATCACAGACATATTCTCACTCAAATATGCATTAAAGTCAATAACATCCCATTATTAATACAAAGGCTGAAATAAGGTGTTGGCCCACCCTTTGAAGCTATGGCAGCATCAACTCTTCTGCGAAGGGTAATTTTTACTATTCTTCCTGGATGGCATTTGTCAGGTTAGACACCGATGTTTGACGAGAACGCCTGGCTCTCAGTCTCTGCGGTAATTCATCCAAAGGTGTTCTATCAGGTTAAGGTCAGGACAATCGAGTTTCCTCACACCATACTGATTCATTTGTGTTTTTATAACCTTGCATTTAGTATGCAAATAGTTCTTGTATTGTTCTGTTCATATACATACGTATATGTATATGTATACATATACATACATATACATACATCTCTCACACTGGTGTGCAGTCACGTTGAAATATCAAAATTGTCCTAAATGTCTCAGTATACTGATGCACCAAAAGTTCCTTTCTTACTGGAACTAAGGGACTGAGCCTAACTCCTTAAAAACATCCCCACAGCACAATCCTCTCTGCACCAAACTTTACACTTTACACAATGCAGTCAGGCAAGTTGGGCTCTCCTGGCAACTGCCAAACCCAGATATGTGTAACGATTTGCCCGAAAGAGAGGCATGATTTGTCACTCCAAAGAACACATCTTCGTTACTCCGTTAGTCCAGTGGCAACCTGGCTTAAACCACTGCATCCAACCCTTTGCATTCAACTTTGTGAGGTAAGACTAAGTTCACACGGCAGGCGAATTCTTCCTAAATCAGATTGTTTCGACTTTATGCGACCCATATCTGACTTTTTCATGGCAGTCTGAATGGCCCAATTCCAATTTTCTCATCTCCCAAAATATAAGAATTGCGCCACTTCCATATGTGGTATTAAATCAGATGCGTACCAGATGGTTTTCAAAGCGTCCGTGGTCTGAGCAAACGCGTCACATTTCATCCACACAGACTTCTCTATAGAAGTAGCAGTCACTGCTATTCTCTGCTGCACTGCTACGTCAATACTCTCCTTCTGCGCAAGTGGGTTGCTTTGGGGTGTTAAACCATTCAGAAAGAAGCCTGATGGCAGTCACATTAAATAGTAGTACAAATGAACACGCAAAAAGAATTGAATTTCAGCAAAAAATCTGAATTGAGCATCAAGACCTGCACTGTGAACGTAGCCTAAGACCTGGATAGAGCTGCTCAGCCATGGAAACTCATTCAATGAAGCTCTCTACACAATGTTTTTAAGCCAATCTGAAGACCACATGAAGTTTGATAAGTCTGTAGCTGTTGACTATGCAGAACGTTGGCAACCTCCGTTCACCATGCACCGCAGCATCCGCTGATCCCCTGATGAGTGGATGGCCTACCACCTCATGCCTGAGTTGCTGCTGTCCCAGTCACTTCCAAGCGTTAAAAAACCATAAACAGTTAACTGTGAAATATTTATTAGCGAGGAAATGTCACAACTGCACTTATAGTACAGGTAGCATCCTATCACGGTACCACACTGGAATTCACTGAGCTCCTGAGAGAAACCCATTCTTTGACAAATGTTAGGAGAAGCAGGCTACATGCCTCTGTGCAAATTTTACACATCTGTGGCAATGAAAGTGATTGGAACATCTGATTTCAACGATTTAGCATTATAGTGTAAAAGGCTGGAACTCCTTGCAGCAAAAAAACTTCCTCTGTTGGAACTGTGTTCCTCAAGTACAAAGTCCATCTGACTGGATGGAAATACTTCAGAATTGACATTAGGATCAGTCAAAAGCAGCTTGTTCAGCATAGTGTTCACTAAAGCCAAAAGATTACTCTGATCTCTGATCTTTGAGTCAGCCCTGTTGCTTACAATTAATTTGGTCATTTACTATCGTTTACATTGGATGACCTGGAAGTATTTTGGTGAAATCCTGCTTTGGAAATTCACAATTTTTATATCCTGATCATTTCTCATGATAATTGCACAGCTGTTGAAAAGAAAGTCATTGGAGTAAAGAATTGGGGCAGCATCTGTTATGAACGGACATTTTTGAATTCCTCACAGCAGCATCTTCCTCCACATAAATCACAGCTTCGACTGCAAATCCTTGCTGCAAGGTCTTTGATCCTAGAAAAAAGTATATTAGAGAGAGAATGTCAGCGTCAGCTTAGCACCTTCTGGCATTTAAGAAGACGATTCTATGAGTCAAAGAGTCACTAAAATCAGCTCAAAACGACCCACGCCAAATGGTTTAATCATACTAATTTGGAAAGGAGTTTGATAAGACATTTGACTTTATTTGGCCTTAACACACTCACCCCCACCACACACTCACACACACACACACACACACGATGTCTGTGCGTTAATGGAGGCGTAACAGCTCAGTTTGAAAGCTGGAAGCTTCTCAGCAGGTACACGTCAACTCATCCTGCTCTTTGATAAGCACAGGGACTTCTATTTAGCATGTGACTGACAAAATGCATACATTCACCTTCTCTTGTAGCTTTACAATGCAATGCAATGCCTTAAACATTCACAGCCCACACTAAGCTGGGAAAAATTCACTCATTTTGGTCATCGCCTTACATTACAATGCTCTAATTCATGCATCCATTCTGCTTTTTTCCCTGTTAACTTTATTTTTTTCAAATTTATTTATTTATTTATTTTTTCAAATGTTACCCCGACGCACAGACCTCTCCTGCACTTTCACACAACATAAGTGATAATTAGGAGATTAGAGGAGAGAGGTCTAAAGTTAACAAAGTAGTTTGAAGTTTCACACCCAGATGATGACTAAAGTCACAAAGAAGCCTTAAATAGTACAAATGAGCCACTTTAGCATGTATCTGCTGACAGGAACAGGATGCGTGAGGAGAGAGTTTAAAGGAGCAACATACATGATGAAGACCCTCTCAGTACCCTGCACAGTGCAGCCATTAAGAGTTTAACTCTGATTTATTATCTTGCTTGTTCTGAGCCCTCATTGTATGTGCTCTGATTACTAAAGGAGGCCTCAATAAATAAGACTTTCTGCTCATGGTTTAGGCTAAACACTAAAAGCTTCATCCATGTGTTATACACACTGTTTTCTATTTTTATTTCTGTCATCCCACCCGAACAGAGGCCTCTCTGTCTTCTGTGTTTTTCATAAATTTTACCCAGAGTAAGAACATAAATAATAGGAAAACAAACAATTGCAGCACTGTACATATAAGCTGTGAGGAGAGGCTGTTTATTAAATTTTTTGGATTAGTTTCATCCATTGAAAAAGAGAAATGTGTTGTAAAAATAGATTTTTGTCAACACTTTAGAGTATTTTACAGCAGACTTAATGTTTTTATGAAAGGACTCAAGCCGATGAGAGTTAATATATTGACAATAATCCACACAAATTATTAAAATGAATGAACAAAACAGCTATAGTGCAGAAACAACAACAATGACCTCACATTTCTGTTCTGCCAGAAGGGATGACTGAAAGAGAGTACACCCTTTGTCATATAAATAATCAGTTTAACCCCATATACATAAAATATTTAAATCCAACTTCAACTTTTTATGTTATTAAACAACGATGACGCCAGAATGAAAAATATGTGCAAAAGCTAAACACATCAGAAGTGCATGGATGTCATATGTTCATAAGCCCCAAGATGACTCTTGTAATAATATATATGAATATGTCAGACAGATAATTAATGAAGGCATGCACTTTACATAAAGAAACAAGACTACAGGTCTTGTTTATCCTCGTCATAGTTACCTTAACTTTATCTTTTAACTGGCTGTAGATTAAAACATAAAAAGGCGTAAAGAGGAAAAGAAAGTATACCGCCTTTCAATTCATGGGTTTTAGATTTTAGGACAAATACAAAAAATGTTGTGGTCTTCAGAGTGATCAAGATTTATTTAAATCTGATCTTAAATGTACAAAAACACAGCAAATTCCAGACTTTCCTTTTTCATTCAACAAAGATAAAGCCATAAAGGAAAAGTTAATATGTCCTTATAAATGCTGTACAACTAATATTAAATAAATAACTGACATATTTAATTATACTGGATGTTTTTGGCATGTATGCATATAGCTTCCTTGATTTTGTATTTTAATAAAATCCAGATTTTATTTGAAAAATATGTTGACTAACAGAAATGAAAACCATTTGTGTTGTTATTTACTGCTCGACTAACAGTGATTATACAGGACGGATTGACCCTCTCCAGTTTGCTTATAGGTCAAAGAGAGGAGTAAATGATAAAGAGTTTTTATAATATTGACCCTGCGTTAATTTCCTGATTGATGGATTTTATAACAGTCGGGACAAAACAGGTCAGAGTTAACCGGTGTTTTTGGGAGCCCCTTTTTTCATCTACTGGGTCTCCCCAGGGTTGTGTGCCCCGCCCCCTCTTTTATTTGTCTTATATCCAAATGACTTTAAACTGGGCAGCATGTTATTAAGCTTGCAAGTGATTCTGTTATTGTGTTGCTTCTAAGTAGAGAAAACATGGAACATGGCCTGGTAGTTAATGACTTTTGAAAATGGTGTGAAGCTTCCTTTTTAAACATAAATGTGGATAAGACCAAAGAAATCTGTACTGACCTTAGCGTAAGCCTCACCTCTATAACTCCAGTAGTGATCAGCAAGCAAACAGCTGGTCCAGCTGTTACCACATAATAAGTACCTGGGAGTATTTATTGATGATAAACTGAGCTTTGACCCCCAGGTAGAGTCATTGGGTAAAAAAGCACACCAGAATATGTACTTTTATTGGAAACTTTTAATGTCAGTCCTGTTTTTATTAAAGTGTCTTGTTTTTGTTTTATTGAGTCCTTTTCTACCTTTTCTATCATCTGTTGGCATGGGTCACTTTCAGTCAGGAACAAGAACTGTTTGTAGGGTATTGTTAAAGAATGCAGTAAAATGGCTGGCATCCCTCTTGACAATCTTAGTGACCTCCATAATAATTGATCATTAAAGAAAGCTGTGATTATCATATCTGGTCCCAGCCATCCACCTTAGACTGAGTTTCCACTTTTGCCATCAGGATGGAGATGTGGAATGCCACTCTGCAAAACTGATTGACTGAGGAAGTCTTTTATTGCCGCTGCTGATGAATTCTAGCATGTGAGAATTGTTGTTGATGAGGATTGTTGTATATTTTTTCTGCTGACTGTACAGCAAATTGTCCTTTAGGTACAATAAAGGTTAACTGAACTGATCTGCAGGGACAGGGAAGCTGGTCAGAGATGATGGGAATGTGGATAGAGTTAAATACAGGACAATACTGGAAGAAAAAACTTTTAGGTTATGTGAAAGACTTCAGCCTCAGATGCAGATTCACCTTTCAGTTGGACAACAGATCTAAACATACAGCCAGATAAGGGTTGGTCACCTTCAGTCCTTCAGATGTAGAAAACAGGTTATTAGTCACCATAGTTGACCATCCCTGGTTTAGATCAAAACATATTTATATGTTAGAAAGGCCCACTCAAAGTCCAGACCTAAATCCTATTAAGAATCTGTGGCAAAACTTAAAATATGTTCAGAGACTTAATCAATTCTGACTGAACTTGAGCTCTTTCACAAGGAAGAATGGACAACAAATTGAGGATCTAGATGTGCAAAGCTGGTAGAGACATAGTCCAAATGCAGCTACAATTGCAGCAAATTGAGTCCAAATAAAATACACTGAATATTTTGGTACAAAAATGTGAAAACTTTCAAAGGGCATGAATACTTCTGCAAAGCACTGTGAAACTTAGTTTAATGTCACCACATAAGCCACACACAGTTCCTCCGGTTAGGAAACAGCTTCTTTTATTAAACAGCTCCTTGAAAATATTAATGCTTTTTTAAATGCATTTGTGCACAAGTTATTGATTCATTGTTTTATTCGTAATAATTATATTAAACATAATTACTTCAACATATTATGTTGAAGTAAAAAGTCTAAAAATAATCTCAAAACTGCCTCATTCTTTGTTTTATAACCCACAGAGGGCTCCAGATTAACTTTCTGTGAAATAGCTTAAAAATGAACAAAGCTGAGTAGATTTGATAGTCATTTTTCACTGTTTTGGAAAATTTCCAACTTTCCCTGTGATGTGTTTCACATTTAAAAAGCTAAAGTACCAACAACAGGATAACTCTAGCAGTCCTGGAAGTATCCTCCTCTCACTGAGCTCTGTAGTCCTGTGGCATGGTAGTTTATCAGGTACTAGGGGGTTAGTTACAGGATCATCTCCTATCGTCAGTGAGGTGTGAACCCCAGACTTCTCACGCCCCACCCTCTATCCCACCCATTACACCAGCCCAGGTGTCAAAGCCCCCACTGAGGTGACACTTATCACCAGTCTGGGAAAGCTGCTCTACAACAACACACACAGAGATAGCAGAAGATGACTGTGGTCGGAAAATGTCTCTCCTTCTCACCAGATATTAAGATAGTCGGGTCTAGACCACAATGATAAAAAAAAGTCTGTGTATCCCTAACAACCCCTTAACTACGAAGAAAGCAGCCTTGATTACGGGTTTCTCCCATTAATGCTGCCCATTGAGAGATACCGGCCTCATAATAATGTGTATCATCTGACTCATGCTGTTAACGCTAACACTCACTTCCACATTTATCTGCGTGGCTACCTGACCGGAATCTGTTTTTAGGTTGCATATCTTGCTCTGCTCTCCCTCCTCCTTTCCTCTGAAGATAAAAATGTCACTCTCATTGCACGGGATGTGTGTGTGCCTCACAGAGAGTGTGTGTCCAGCAGATTTGGGAGGTTCACTTACCAACTGTTAGGAAGAAACAACTAAAAATCTGTTATATGTATCCAGACTGTAACAAATATACACACTATGCAGCTTATTTAAAACCCAGTGGAAACCTTTGAGTTCATAATGATGCTCTGACAAGACACCGAGGACAAGCAGAGTATAGAATCTGAACATTTGTGGAAGACAGTAGCCAAATGTTACTAGAGATGACCCTGTGACCAGGGGGTCCCAAGGTTCAAATTTCTGTACTGCCTGACAGGCAGAGAGAGCCACACTAACTTTCAAGGAGGAGCTGCATAAAATGTTGAGGTCTCAGCCCTAGGTCACAGCACTGCAGTGGTCCAGTCTGTACCAACACTGATGGATTGTTGTTGGGATTAGTGTTTGTCAGTTTCTACGACCAAACGAAACCATCTCTATCTCTTCAGTTACCAAAACTGCCAAACAAGAGATAGAAATACAGGCACATTCTGATAGGTTACAATATTATTGAACAGTTAATGAAAAAAAGAAAACCAGAAGTTCAGTTTGTCCAAAAATTTGAATATTTGGCTAAGATAGTTATTAAAAAATTATTTTTAATATAGAAATTTCGGCCTAATGAAAACCTTGTCCTTGTGTTGTTCAGTAAATTCACTCAGTACTTGGTCTGGGCTCTTGTTCCATGAATTACTACATAATGCTGCATGGCAGGGATTCAATCAACCTTTTGCTCTGCTGAGGGGTTAAGGAGCCCAGTTTGCTTTAATGGCGGCCTTTAGTTTGTCTGCATTGTTGCGTCCGGTGTCTTTCATCTTCATCTTCATAATACTCCATAGATCCTTTTTGGGGTTTAGGTTAGGTGAGTTTGCTGGCCAATCAAGCACAGGGAAATTATGGTCATTAAACCAAGTAGGCTGTGCTGACTTTGGACTTAATGAAACCGAATGGAGTCGCCATCACAATTTTTTCTTCCACTCAACTTCCCATTTGGATAGAGCACTCTGAGCATCCAGCTTCTTGCACAAAGCTGCTTTGTGTCTGATAGAAAGTTCTCAAGGGAAATAAACAGTCTTCTGGTAGTATAACACAAAAAGATCGACCAAGCATGTTTCCTAAGTTGTTGTGCTAAGTTAATGTCACTGTGTCTAATGAATCAACGTGTTTCACATTTTAAATCGAGTTACTGGAATAAATTACCTTTTTGATGAGATTCTACTTTATTAAGATGCAACTGCATAACTTCGGCCTGATAAAATCATGTCTCTTTTTAATTCAGTACCTTCCAGTTTCTTCTTGATTTTGTCACTTCTGTACAAAGATTTCACTTGATTGTCTAAGTTCGTAATAATAATAATGGAAAAACAGATCCTTTTTAAATAGTTGTTCTAAAATTTTGTATCTTTTTTAATAAAAAATGCAAGATTTAAGTTATTTGTCACCACATTTTGTTTTATTGTGCAATTTTCAAGGTATTTTGAAAATGCAGTTTTATGTAATAGCAGTTACAATATTGCTCCATTTGGGGGAAGAAAAAATAAATCTATAAAAGTGGATGCATGCAGCTCTGTGCTTCATCCATGTTATCAAACTTCTTCAGTTCAATTTGAATACGGGTTAAATGTCTTTAGCGCCCTCTGTTGGTAAATGTTATTACTTAATTACTTTTTTTATAGACATGAAACATCTTTACTCATATTAAATTCCTATAGAGTGCTTTAAATAAGGTTCAGGTTAGACCGACTGTTTCAAAACGATCTCTAAACAATAATTTTGTTTACCTGCCAACAACAGTCTTTTTGAACTCTTAGTTTTTTTAAGTGGTCTCAATGACTGCTGTTTCCTGAGCAGGAACTGAAGCTACCTTCCATAATCTGCTGATAAACAGAAAACAGCAGACTCTGACGCTGCTTCTAGTGTGTTTACTCATCCTGCTAAAAGTCCAAATCAAGAAAAATGCAAATCAGTCTCCTTTTTATGCACCAGAAGAAAGAAGCTTTTTTTAAACAGATAAACTGAAAATATTTTAAAGGTGCAAGCTAGGTGTCAACAGTGAACATCAGCCCCCTTGTTTATCTGATAAATCTAATAAAATTAGCAGTATCTCACTCTCTGTCCATGTTATCAATGTTGCCATTTTAAATGCTGGTGTTCGGACTCTCTGGATTCAAGTGATAACATGTTGACTCATGTTGTTGGACTTCTGCAGATAGACAAGACAATTATTATATAACAGTCACGGCAAGACTGGATGCAATCACACATGACATCCCTCATGTAATTGGTGTTATTCGTTGTGCAGCCCCTGTAATTTGTAGACTTACATTTACGTACTAAACTGGCCCCAGCAGAGACTGTGTTTAATATGTTGCAGATCTGCATGTTTGCCTTTTACATGTAGCAGAAATCTAAAGCCCTGATGTTTGCACTGATCACACCTGCCTGCAGGATTGAGGTTGTTACCCTATAAGCGATTTTAGTGAACCCCTATTATAATGGCAGCCTTTGATTATATAGTGTCTGAAACGCCAGATAACAAGCAGTGCAAACAAATGCAGTGCATTGCAAATGTATTCAGTACAGTTGTCCTACAATCTTTCCATTTTTAAATATACATATTTTTCCGGACTGCATTTTCTAGATTCTTCCAGCTGTGACTTTAAGGACAAACAAGTACAAATTAAAAAAAAATCACTGGGTATTATTGCTCTCTTCTGCAAATCATTAAACAAAACATTGCTGAAACTGGCTTCCAATTGAGCAGTGAGGTAAATCAGTGCAAATCTATCAAAGATAATTCAAATCGGAGCTAAAACACTAAAATTAATGTTAGACAAAAACGCAAGTTCACGTGATGTGGCAAACCAAAACAAAAGTCGTCATCTAATGGTAAAAGCTTTTTCTTTTTCATAAACTCCGTTTTTTTTATCTTGAAGAAAATAGAATTAAAATATAAATTTTGGAAATTTTAACATTTCCCCTATTTATCTACATTTGGAAAAGAATGAAATCAAAAAAAGAAACCCATGATAAATCATGTCTTCAGAATGCCACAAGCTCTAGAGAGGTAACATCAAACATGTGGAGGAAGCTGCTCTGGTCAGATGAGACCATAACTGAACCCTTTAACCTACATGCAAAATGTTATCTGTGGTGAGAAACCAACACTCTACATCACCCTTAACATACTATGCCAAGACATGGTGGTGGAACCATCATGCTGTGGGGGATTCTTGGAAGGAGATAAATACAAGGCAATCCTGGAAGAAAAACAGTTAGAGGCTGCTTGACCCTTGGGTGGAGGTTCACCTCAAAGCAGGGCAACAAGCTAAAACATACAGCCAGAGCTACAATGAAATGGTTTGGATTCAAGCATGTTCTTGTGTTGGAATGACCCAGTGAAAGTGCAAACCTAACATAAACATACTACATATTCACTGAAGCTCTCCATCCACTTCAACTGTGTTTGAGCTACTTTGCAAAGAGGAATGGGCAGAAATACCAGAATGTAGTTGTGTTGGTAAAACAAATTATTATAGTCGCAGCAAAAGGTGGTTCGACAAAGGATTTATATAAGGTGCTGGATGCAAATCCACCGCACACCATGCATCATTTTACTAACTCTTAATTTATGCACAAAGTTGTGTTGCTCCATTGTAAAACAAATCCATGTAAATACATTGACATGTGTTGTTTAAATGTTACAATTAGATTTTTGCAAGCCAATTTTAATACGAAATGAAATATAGGTTAAGGTAGGAAGTGCTTATGTTTGCTTTCATGAAGATGTCATAATGATTTGTCCATTTTAAAAAATGCATTCATCTTTTAGAATAAGTGGGAGATGTTTTCATTGTATTTAATGTTTAGACAAGGTGAAGAAACGTCATATCAGTAATTGTCTACAGGAACCATCTCAATAATTCAACTGGAGTAACAAAGTTTAACGCAAAGAACAAGTGCGCCATCTAGTGTACCAAAATCCAGGCACAAATGAACTTAACTCCAGTGTCAGTTAAATAGGGTCTTCCTTGAAGATGAAAAGCAAACTGCCCTCTTTGAATAAGATAAAAAAAATTTAATTAAAAAAACTTTTAAAAAATTGAAAAGTAAAACTGGTCTTTACAAAGAGGAAATGAACGCCATGGGAATACAAACTAACCAAATAATGTGAAAACATTATTGAAAGTGAAAAACTTTTATGTTGATTGTTTTTATATTTGCATGATATCATCCAAGAAAGGATCAAGGTGACAGTGAGAAAACTTAAGTAGAGGAATTCATTTCAGTAATCTAATGACAGGAAGACAGGAACAGGAAACAGTTTTAAAGCATGTTTAACATAGTGAAAGAAAAATGTCAGAGCTTGAATTCAATTTCTTAACAAATAAAGTAGACAGACATTAGACATCAGCAATATTCTAGTAGATTTGAAACTTGGATGACTAGCCTCCTGTAATTTACTTTTACACCCCTCCCAACAACATTTAGGGGATTCTGAACCAGATTGTGGTGAAATTAGCCAATGATGCAACCTTTTATCATTTCAAGGTTCCTTCACATCTTCAGTTCAAATTCCTTACTTTTCCTGACTCTAATTTCTAGATTTATCTTGTACTTTTTATATTATGGATATTTGAGAAGAGGAAAACCAACCCTGTTACAATGCTTTTATAGTTTTAATCTAGATGTTTCACAAATCAACGAACAGGAAACTCATGTTGGCTGCAGGTTGTTACAAGTGCATGTCAATAAAGAGCTATTCCACTGCTTTTTTTGGCATCTACACCAACTTAGATCAGCTCCTTTTCAGAATATTTATCAAGACTTGTCAAATTAGGTATTAATACAGGACATTTAATACTTTAAATAAAATATATTAAGTCTTTTTTTCCCCCATGATCCATTAAATGTGCGGTTAAATGTCCATTTACATGTTTAGGTTTTACATGTTAGGCTTACAGCTGAGTGACTACTTTCACAGAGTAGTTTTCTAAGTGGCAGAATTCAACAGTTTCCATTTTTTTCAATAAATGCCAAATGGATAATCAGATTTTTCAGCCAAAATAAAAACTTGAGTATGGCAGTTAATCTGTTTTTGAAAATCCAAAAATAACAGTTTTAATGCTTTGTTTACCAGTAACCACAGGCAGTAAAAATAAAAGGTTAAAGTGTGAAATTGCCCTTTTTTAGTTTTGCTTTGGGTTCTCAGCAACTTAGAAATCAAAATATTGTGGTACGATGTCATTAAAACATTAATCCATGTATAACGTTTTTCAGAAATGTAGATTTTTATATTTCCGCAAACAGAATCAAGCCAAACTTTTTTCCATTCACAGTTTTCCATTTTTCCTACAAAGTAAAAGAGCTTGAAAATCTCAAATGGAAAGATTTAGAAGCTTTTGCGCAGGCTTACAATTAAACTTGCAGATAAGAATGGCCTTTTGTTTTTTTAAAGACAATTTTGTATGAATAATAAGGTTAACGGGTTGTATTGAAATGCTGCACGTCCTGGCCCGTCCACCAGTACAGCCACAGACGGCTCAATGAGTACCAACATCAGTCAGCCTGAAACAGAAATAAACCGAACAGAAGACAAAAACACACTGACTGTTGTTTTTTTAAACAATCACTTTATGGAGGTCCAAAACAAAGCATTTTCCCCAGGCAATTATCCAGTTATCCTGATATAACAGGATGTTTTTTCTAGCAGGGATAGTCCGTTAGCTTTCATACTGCATGACCCATGACTGGTAGAAAAAAAAAACAAAGTTGAGAGTTTGAAACTTTCCTTGTAAACCATGGAGCAGCACTGAAATTACTTTAACTGCTGACTTCAAGTTAACATCGATTGTTTAGACAAATCAATGTGCATAATTCACAAAAATCAAACATAAATACAAAAGATTTACATTTAATAAACTACATGATTGGCAAATACCTGCGTGTGCCATTAATGGTTCATCAACACAAAGAGCTTCTGTTGCTCCTCTTGGTCCTCTGGGGAGGAAACACTGCATTAGTGTGGCTTTAATCTCAATTTACCAGCTAGTGTTGCTACTTTGAAATATTTCAAGACAGCAATTGTTTTCTTACAGAAATGTCTTTGCAACAGTTTGGAGAATACTTCAGCAACGCGAGAAACAGATGGATGGTATTTACATTGGCTCAAATGGCACTATTATAAGTCTGGCCCAGTTTTAAAACTGATAAAGTTTGTGTCCAACAGACCTGTTTTTACAGCTCATATAATACTGGTAAAAATATCTGCAGAGAATATTTAAACTGTAGGCGAGCATCTGTTTAAATTCAACCTGCCAGTTAGGATTAAGACTAGTTAGTTTTAATTGTTTTTACTTCACAAAAAAAGGTGCTCCAAAGTCACACTTTGCAATAAAAAAATACAACAAAAAGGCACATGTCCTTGTGTACCAACTATATAATCTCATCAGTTTAGGTTTAAAGTTTGTCACGTGCATTATGACGATGGAGTAGTGAGAAAAACTGGGTTTGGTTCAGAAACCCATTTAGCAGAACCAGTCAGTGCAGTTTCATGTTCAGTTCTTTATAAAGTTGTTCTTTCTTTCAGATCCAAACTCTCTGATCCCCACAACCAAAGATGAACAGCAGCCCTGCTGTTCCAACTCCATATATTACACTCAGTTATGTCTTTTAGAGTCTTCAAAACAATATTTGACTTTTTAAAACCCTTCCCCTCCATGAATGTTGCCCCCGTATTTTTTATTTTCTTTGCTACAAATAGACATTTATTTAACTTAGTATTAGACAAGCCAGAAATAGAGCAGATTCACTACTTCCCCTTGTTAAACTTTAGACTGTTGAAAAACTGCACAGACAGACTTGAAAGGAACATGGGAGATGGTGCTCATTCAGCCTGACAACATTGAAGAAACAAAAAAAACTATGCATATAATCAGGATTTGTCGAAGTGGTCCACCCTTAGATGGGTCTGGTGAAGAGCTTGAGAGTAGATCAGTATCTGACTTTAGATGTCCTTGCAGGTGGTGGTGGAGGTCCGTCTCATGTTGTACTGGAGGCACATCTCTGGAGGAGAAGAGCGTGGCAGGTGTCACAGACTCTGACTGGTTTGGGAGATGCAGGCAGAGGAAGCTCGTTGTCAGAGCAGCTGTTGCAGAAAATCTCCCCACAGTTCCTGCAGTGGTGCTGTCAACAGAAGGTCAACTTTAATATTAGAGCCCTCATTCCTGTGACTTGTTTTCCGCTGGAGGCTAAATCTAAAATGGCTAGAATGAAAAGGTCAACACGTGGTTTTTACTCCACAGAGTACTGACCTTTCGTCTTGAAATGGAAAACTCCTTCTCACACAGCTTGCAGTGAGTGGCATCTTTATCTTTCAACCACACCTGACCCCCCTGAAAGCAAACACCAGGCTGTTGACTTCACTTTACAGGTGCATCTCTATTTATCAGAATATCACTGAAAAGTCAATTCATTTTAGTAATTCAATACAAGAACTAAAACTCTCATAGATTGAGTACACAGGGTTATATGTGTTTATTTTTGTTAATTATGATGATTATGGCTGACAGCTAATGAAAACCCAATATTTGGTTCATCAGAAGACTAATAAAAAACAATTTCAACTGGGAAGTTTTAGCCTAATGTAAACTATTACTAAATGTACTGTAATATATACACTAAGTACTCAGCCAGAGCCAGCCTAAGCATCCAGGGATTGGGCCGCCGAGGTCTCCACCTTCGTCCGCCACCCAATCCTCTTTGCACCGGTCCCTCACGGTTCCCCCTGCAGGTGGTGGGCCCACTGGGGGATGGCCTGGCGTCTCTCGTTCGGGCTTGGCCCGGCCGGGTCCCGCGAGGAGCAACCCGGCCACCAGGCACTCTCTGACCAGTCCCGACCCCAGGCCTGGCTCCAGGGTGGGACCCCGGCTCCACCGTACCGGGCGACGTCACGTGCCTCGATTTAATGGTCGTCATGAAGGATTCTTGAAGCATCGAGAGGAGCTTTGGCATCGAGAGGAGCCAGTTGAGGTGGCTCAGGCATCTATATCGGATGCCTCCTGGACGCCTTCCTTGGGAGGTGTTCCAGGCACGTCCCACCGGGAGGAGGCCCAGGACACGCTGGAGGGACTATGTCTCTCGGCTGGCCTGGGAACGCCTTGGGCTCCCCCCCGGAGGAGCTGGAGGAGGTGTCTGGGGAGAGGGACGTCTGGGTGTCTCTGCTGAGTCTGCTGCCCCCACGACCCGGTTCCGGATAAGCGGAAGACGACGAGTACGAGTACTCAGCCAGAGATCCTTTTGCCAGTTTGTTGGCCAATTAATTACAGTAACACCACTGACCGGCTGCATTGAATGTTGATTTGATAAAACACAGTAAAATAAAATGCAAACTCTACTTTCATCTGACTTTGGAGGATTTTGGACAACTGAGTAACAGTCTAGTTCTTTTTCTCCTCAGCTCAGGTAAGAAGCTTCTATCTATGGAGGCTTAACACAAGGAAAGGGACAGTTGTAGCCCATGTCCTTGGCACGTCTGTGTACTGTGGTTGCTGAAGCTATGGCTCCAGCTGCAGTCCACATCTTGTGAACCTGAGCTTTGCTTCACCACCCTCTTAAGGATGTGATTGTGCTCGTCAACCGTTTTCTGCCATACTTTTGTCTTCCACTTAACTTTCTATTAGTATGGTTGGATACGGCACTCTGAACAGCCAAATTCTTTGGAAATAACATTTTGTGGCTTACCTTCCTTGTGGAAGTTGCCAGCGACTGTCTACTGGACAACACTAAAGCAATCTTCCTTATGACTGCGTAGGCCAAAAAATGACCATGAACATTCCTGTATTAAAATTCCCTTTTTGTTGGTCGTATGTAATACTGTCATTTTCTGGGAATCTGAATCTTTTTACTTGTATTTGCTGTAAGCCACAATCAATCAATTAATCAATATGATCAGTTTTGAATGCTCTGAACAGTTAAGCCTGTCAATTGAATTACTAAAATAAAGACACTTTTCAGTGATATTCTAATTTACTGAGTTGAACAATTATTGTGTTGCATTTTAGTTATTTAGTTGCTAAAGCTGGCTACAAAAGGTCGGAGATTTCACCTGCAGGGCTTTGTTGGCTTCTTTGATGTCCTCAATCTTCAATTTAGACCTGACAGACAAAAAATATTTAAAAACTGTGGAAGAGACTGAAATGAAAAACATTGTCTAAACAGTACGGACCATAAGTTGACATAACTGGAGGTTAAGTTATCTTTAAATAACCTAACAAATCATCAGGTTGAAGCTGAGGGACATGTTTATGACAGCTGGTTAGAGTTTACATACTCGCTAAGTTTGGATCCAAGTTCCTCCAGAGCCTTTTCTTGGTCCTCGCAGATGATCTTCAGCTGAATGTTTTCATCCTGAAGACGGTGGAACTCCTGGAAAAGCTCCAGTGAAAACGAAAGGAACGCTTCAGATCAGATCAACGCTCAGCAGACGTCACTGTCTTTGAAGCCTACACACTGTACGGTGCCTTGCAAAGGTATTAATAACCTTTCAACTTTTGTCACTATTTGTCACATAACCACAAACATCAGTAAAGCTTTCTGTTATTTCTGTGACGGACAAACGAAAGTACTTAATAGAATCGAATAGAAATATCCTTTATTGTCCCACAATGGGTACATTCAGGTGTGTCAGCAGCAAAGCAAAACAGCTAATGGCTAATAAAAATAAAAAAAACTACAACAATGTTACAAGACTAACAACTATAAAAATCTGAATCAAAACAGAAGTCAAAATTAGAATAGAGGGGACATTAAAAGCAAAACCCACATCACAATAGAGAAATACTGGGCAGTTACCAACATGGCACACTCAGGTTAAATTAAAGTAAATGAAGTGTGCAACATAGTTGGGTGACCGGAAACCTACAAAAACACATCTCTAGGCGAGAAAGAACAACCGTATATTCACCGAAAAAAAGCGAACAACTGCGCAAACATCAGCATGGATGTAAAAACACGTATTGAGCTTGTTGGGAGCAGTGATGGTTACAAAGTCTAACAGCTGCAGGGAGGAAGATTCTGCAATAACACTTCTATTTGCACCTAGTGAATTAGAGGTAAAATGATAGATGGTTGTTGAAATATTTCTTTGCAAAAACATTGTAGCGTGCTTATTTATTCCACCTCTTTAACTCCTTTACCCTAGTCCACACAAATACCCTAAGAACTCCTCAAATTACCTATTTGAGACAAGCTGATCTGCTCCCTGAAAGGAAAGAGTATGGCACAACTGCAAACCTACTACAGAGTGGATGTCCACTTAAACTGAGAGGCTGGCCAACAGGATTTAATCAGAGATGGAGCAAAGAGGCTCGTTGTAACTCTGGAAGAGCTGCAGAGATCCACAGCTCAGGTGGGAGTATCTGTATAGAGGAATACTTTTAGTTATGCATTCCACAAATCTGGCCTTTATGCAAGAGGAGCAAGAAGACGGCCATGTTGAAATGAAGCCATAATAAGTGTCTACTCTTCTGACCAGGCGACCCAGCAACCATTTTGAATACCAGGTAAGACTAAATAAAGCTGCTGGACTACATGCAAAACATTGTGTTGAGGAAAACTAAGATCCTGAACACATGGTGGTGGCAGCATCATGCTGTAGGGATGATGTGGGGACGTGGAAACTGTCCACAATTAATCAGAAGATGAATGGAGCTAAATACAAGATATTCCTGGAAGAAAACCTGTTAGAGGCTGCAAAATGCTTGAGACTGGGGCGGAGGTTCGCCTTCCAGCCGGAGAACGACCCTAAACATACAAACATATAAAGATATGATGGAGCGGTTTCAATCAAATACTATTTATGTGTTAGAATGGCCCAGTCAAAGTCCAGACCTAGATCAGAATGAGAATCTGTGGCAGGAATTTAAATTGTTGTTCATCTGAGCTTAAATCACATTAAAAGGAACTGGCAAAAATAAATGTGTACTGGTGGCAGAGGCATGCCACAGAGAAAGGTGGTTCCTTAAACTATTGACTAAATTTTTATAAAATAGAATCACAAATAGCAGGTGCCATTCTTCTTCCACTTCATAATTATGCACTATTTTCATAAAATTAAACATATAAAAGTTTGCAGTTGCTAACGTGACACAATGTGAAAAGCTTTAAGGGGTTTTAATACTTATGCAAGGCTCTCACCTTCTTCAGTCCATTGATCTGTAAGGCCTCTGTGCTGAGCTGAGAAACCATGTCTCTCTCTCTGTCCAGATCATTTTGTAACGTCTGTCTCCACTCCCTCTCAATCTTCAGGTCTGTCTCCAGCTGCTGCCTGAATGTCCAATGTGACCATAAGAAAAAAACAAAACACATCATAGTACTGCAGACAGATTCTTTACATATATTTTACAAAACGGGTTAATTACCTAAATTAAAGACAGGAGTAATAACATACATTATGTTGAGTATTTACTAATCTCCAGAGGTAAATAATGTGTGATGGAGATGCGATGAAAGTGTGCAGGTCTGACGCTCTCAGACAGTGGAGTTTGCTTACAGCTGCTTCTCTCTGTTGCCGATCTGTCGCTGCAGGCTGTCGGCCTTGTTGGCAAAGTCCAGCTTGAAGCGTCTGGACCCCTCCTCGGCGGAGCTGCGGTCCCTCTCTGCCTCCTGTAATCTGCACCATTATAACCAGGGGACAAACTCAGGACCATGGAGAGAAAAATCTGGGAGGAGTGTGCTTCACGGGGAGAAAATAAAACAAACAGGGAAGTAAAATGATGGATGGGAGGATGGGTTGAAGACTCAACGCTTGTACTGTGGTAAAAGATAAAGAAAGCATGGCTGGGGTTGAAGTGAAAGCTGCTAGAAAGTAAAATTGTGCAGTAGAGGGATGAGATACGAACAGCTGTTTGAAACTACAAAGTAAAACATCAATGGAAAGAAAAGAGTGACAAATAAAGTATAATAACTGGTAGCCAAGTGCAGCTTTAGTGGCCACAGTCAGAATTTCCTCCCATTCCTCTCATTTTATACACAAGGGCCTTTATGGATGGTCCGTTACAAAGTTTACTTTCCGGATGGGAAAACCCATAAAAACTAATCTGAGCAATCCAGAAAATATAGTTGACTTAAGGTCGTATACCTAAACTGGCAAATAAACCACAGGTATTTCAGCAGCAAGCTGAATAAAAACTCTAGCCACAACCAGCACTTTCAAAACACTTTCATTTATTGATCACTGTGGTAAAAGATAACAGTTGTGAGCTTTAACTAGCAGGACTGGGTCTTTATTTCTGGCTAAAAATCCAAAGTTCTCTAAACATGTAAGTTAGAATAGTCAGAAGGATTATTTTTAATATACTGTATATCAGAAGTCAGTCAATATGCCAAATACAAGAACAATGCAGATTTTTACAGCTCTGTTTCTGCACAAAATATTTCGCGTTTGGGAATTTAACCCTGCAAAATTTTAAAATATATTCTGTAATGTGTCTAAAAACTGAATTAACTCCTACAGAAACTTTTACTACAGACAGCTTGAGAGTGAGGTCAGGAGGGACTGATTGCAGGCACAGACGGGGTCGTCACAGCCACTTTGAAGCAGGTCAGGAGGTGCAACACATGCAGCACAAATCAGCAACAGATCTGAAGCACGAGGCTGCACAAGCACAATCCTGTCTGACAGCATGTCTGCTCTAAAATCCTCCCTGACTGACTTCTGGATACCATGAAAAGTCGACACACCTCTTGAACTTTTTCAAATTTCGTCACTTTACAGCCAAAAACCTAATTTTATTTTACTGGGATTTTATGTAAAAGACCACCACAAAATAGCAAATTTGTGAAGTGGAAGGAA
The DNA here is from genome assembly GCA_036173005.1 of Crenichthys baileyi. Taxonomy (NCBI): domain Eukaryota; kingdom Metazoa; phylum Chordata; class Actinopteri; order Cyprinodontiformes; family Goodeidae; genus Crenichthys; species Crenichthys baileyi. Next base: position 76,752 of record JAHHUM010002738.1, on the reverse strand, counting down.
GCGGATTCAGGGTTTTGTGATGCATTAGTTCCCTCGTGGTGTAGTGGGGTACGTCTGCATCTTTGTTACGGGGGATCTGGATTCGACTCCAGGTTGTGTCAGGAAGGGCATCTGGTGCAAAAACTTTGCCAAGTCTGAGTGCAAGCTGTACTGACCTGGTGTAGCGACCACTGAACAAGGCAGCGGCCAAAAAATCTCCTCCTCCCCCTACAGCTGGTTTTAATCTTTGACTGTAGCTGCAGACTTCTAGGATTTTGCTTTATTCATTTAACGCTGACAAGCTTCCCTGTCCTTGATTAAAATAAAAAGCGTCCCCACAGCATGACGCTGCCACTACCATCTCCACGTGTCACCATTTGGATAATGTTTTAAGGACTTTGATTTCTCTCCACAGGTTTTTGCATGTACTGCAAAAAGCTCAGCTTTAGTCTCATTAAACTTATAAATCTATTTTCAAATGATGAGTTACCCAGTGCTCTGTGAGATTAACAAAACTTGTATTGTTTTATAACCTGATCCTGCTTTCATGTTTTCCACAGCTTTATCTCTGATCTGTCTGCTGTGTTCCCTGGTCTTCATGATGTTCTCTAACAAATCTCTGAGGCCTTCACAGAACAGCTGGATATATACTGAGGTTAAACTACAGACTAATAACTAACTAATTCTGTGTCTTCTCAAGGCGATTGTTTGCACTGGATTCCTTTCATGGGTATCAGATTAAAATGGACTGAGTTCAAATGCACGCCATACTTTTTAGATATGTTTTGGTGGAAAAGCTGAAAACCATATATCCGTTTCCTTCAATTTCGTATTTACACACAACTTTGTGTTGATTTGTCACATAAAAATCACACAAAAATTTCTGAAACTTTTACTGTAAATGTAACAAAAACGGAAAAAAACCAAAGTAGATGCCGCTGTGGGACTGCATTAACATCACTATTCTGAGAAAAACGCTACAAATGACTCACCCTACTTTTTGTGTTCCCACTTGATAACAATAAAAAAAGACCCAATGATTACACTTCAAACTATCTTACTGCATATAAACTGACCACTGTTGGAACTGAGTGTGTTGCACATGTGACTGAATATATAAGTAGTGTATAATTCATTTAACTGGAATTTAAGCAACGATCAAAGAGTTCTCTGGATGCAACAGCATTAAACCCATCTCAAATATCACCATGAATCTCAGGACCGCCTTAGGAACTGAACCAAACATTTGTGTTTAACCCGATTCTGCGGCGCCTCTCTGGCCCCTAAAACCATTTCATTATAGGGCGTTAAATAACAGGAATGTTCAGTGAGTTATTGGTGCGAGCGTGTCCTCAAAAGGAGATGTCTTTGACCAGCTTGTACTGGTGCTCTGTGTCTGTGCTGGCACACTTAACAAATGACATGGCAAGTGTTCTGGTCTGGCTGAGCAGATCTTTATCGCTGCACAAGGGGAGCAGGAACAGAAACCAGGGGGCGGAAATAGTAAGACGTCGAGGTTTCAAGGAAAGCAAAATGAATGGGATGGGATAAATGAGATTAACAGAAAGGAGGGAAGAGGGAGGAAAGAAAGGAAGAAAGGATGTCAATACATCAGTACGCTAATGCGGCCTCGGTTACACTGAACAGTTTGGTGACTTTTCAAGACAAGCAGGATGTGTTAATGAGACATTGGTTCCTAAAAGTCAGAATTTAGGCTGCATACATGTTTTCACTGGAAATACTGGAGAAGAGGCTGGGAGGTGAAGGAGGGAAATGTGATGTAGAAAAACAGATGAGCATACCTATATCTCACAAAAATCTGACACTTTTTGAAGAACACTTCTATCAAGAAAGACTCAAGTTTGAAAAACCACACAAATTGCATTTAAATGTAAGTTATCTCCCACATTAGCTGGTAAGTTCTCATCTTATTTATCCCTTTTTTAATTGGAGAGTGAGAGTCTAAACAGAGTCTGTGTCCTGCACTGCCTGCCTGCATAAACCTTTGGAGCAGCACACTCAGAACCAATCACAGATAAGATGGAGACTTAACCAATGGGGACAGGAGGGGAGGGGAGGGATGGGCCGTGTGGACTCTGAGAAAGCAGGCGAGGAGAAAATCGTTGAATCATTAACAAACCAGCAGGCAGCTAAATAGTAACATTTTAACTTTCATGAAAATATCTGCAGTTTATCTTTTCACAAATAAGCCATGACAGAGGGCCAAGTTTCCACAAGGACATCACTCATTAAATACACATGTATAATATCATCTTCTCCCTTATTTCACACAAATAGTGCAATCACATATATATATATTTTTTTTTAGGTAAGGGTTTTTTAAACTTTGACTGTAGCTGCAGGCCTGCAGCAAAGGTGACATAAACCTGACATAAAGTCTGATGTAGTTCTGTTAGGTATCAACAACAAATGCATCTTGGTTCCTTGGGGAAACCCTGAACATTAATGAAGTGAAAGATGGTCTAAATAAACTGTCCACATTTTCTTCCCTACTTCTCTTCAGCATGGATATAGCCCAACCAGCTAGTTCCTTTATAATGCCCTCGCATTTTACTAAGCACTCTTAGTAAAGATGCATGCAAAGCCTTCAAAGAAATTCACTTTTATGGGAGCAGTGTTATCTCACTCTTAAAATTGTAGAAAAATTCAAGCATTAATGTATTTTTCTAAGGTGTACTGGACCAGGGACACATCCTAAGGGGGCGTGGACACAGGCTTTCGAGGACTGGACTTTAACACCTCTGTACTAAGTTAATAAAGGGAACATCGAGGTGGAGAGGACCTGGTTTGGCACATGGCACCAATGCATTTATTAAAGGGGTGTGATGTGTGTCTACAGGCAGGGCAGAACATCTCACCTCTGTTCCAGCTGCTTCATGGTGGCGTTGATCTGATTCGTCTTCTCCTCCAGACGGCTGATTATGTCGTTCTTCTTCTTCATCTCCTCGTCGGATGACTATGTGGGAGAGAAAGAGTGGCTTTCACACACAGGAGTGATTATGAAGAGGGTGAGCGTGTTTGGGCCGTTACCTGCATCTTCTGGTACATTTCTACATTGATGGCTTTCACCTCATCCAGTTGATGCCTCAGTCCAATCAGTGTGTCCTGTTCGTTGAAAAAAAAAAAAAAAAAAGAGACGTCAAAACATTCCCCCTCCATAATCATCATTATTTCCCATTAGCTTTATATAAACCAGAATTCTGCCTTAACCTGTTTTTCATGAATATCTTTTTCCAGAAGCTTCATGGCCAGCTCCATTTCCTGTTTCATCGACACCTGTGCAACCAGCTCATTCTCCACATCCTGAGTGTGGACAGAAAGCACATGTGATCTACTGTTTGAGTCCCTTCATGCAAATGTTACACATCCATTACACACATCCTGAGCCTGACCTGTCTGAGCTGGCACTCCTCTTTCAGCTGCCTCCTGGCTTCATTGTACATCTCATCCAAACCATGACGTGAGTGTTTGTAGGTGTCCCGCTCCACTGACGCGTCGCCTTGAGTAACCTGAATAAATAACATTAGCAGAAAATACATCATGTCAGACTTGTTCCTGGCCTGCACCATGACATCAGATTGATCTGAAATAATATTCTATATTGCAGATGATGTTCCTGAGATCGACAAGTCATTTTTTAGTTTGATTCATAATATTTCATGTCAAATAGTGCTCTTTCAGGCAAATGATGTTATTCAGCTAGTGAAAAAGCAAATGTTTTCAAATTGATGCATTCTTGGGTTTGTTTGCCTAAAATTATAACATGTTGGTAACCCTGAACAAACAGCTGCCGCCAGTAAGATTTTATCACCCAGGTTTTTTAAACTCTCTCTCCTTGAAAAAGAAAACAAAAAAAAGTCCTCAAGTAGATGGTATTTTTAGCCTTGCTTGTGTAACACGCCATGAACACACGTTTTTCTAAATTCCTCTGGTGCGGTGGTCGCCGCCTGATGACATCACAGTGGGCAACTTCTGCGAGCTCTCTAATCCTGCGTCAGAGAAGAAACCCAGCACCATCACAATCTTGCAAGCATGATCCACTTGTTTAAGATCCGATTTGCTAAAACATGTTGTTTTTAATGGGTAATATTAACATATAAATTACCCATTATCAAAGAAGCAACCTTTAAACAGCAAACACTAACTTCATCTAATTATAATTTCAAATATGACAATTTGTTATTCATTGATCCTGTCATGAAACCAACAGTGGAATCTCAGCTTTGCTGTCAGTTGTTAGAGTTGGCAGATATTGCCAGGTGGAATTTATTATTAACAGAAAACTACACCAATCTTATCATACTTTCTACTTTCCGAGGCGTTAATTGCCCCTAATATAAATGACATTGCTTTCTATGTGGTATGCAAGTCAATCAGACTGACAATCAATAAATATGAGACTTATAGCACAATTTTGACACAAAAAGATAGTTAAGCAGCCTTATCATTAGTGTAGCCAGTTCATGGTAAAAGCTAAAAATATTTTAGTTTGGACTTCAGTTTAAGCTGCAATAAAAAGGACATTTTTCATTTTGGTTTGTGAATGTGTTGCAGTTTACCTCCAAATGTTGTTGTGCCTTCAGCAGAATCAGGTTGTTTTCACCCCTCAACTGCTGGTTTTCTTCCTGCAGTTTGATGATGTTGTTCTTGGCTATGGCTAGCTGCAGACACACACAGTTCAATAGTAATAAAGCTCACCCTGACACTTCATTTCTGGAGTTTCGACTTGGAGGTTTTGTTTTTGTAGCCCCCACCTCCTCTATGAGCTTCGAGTTGGACTTCTCTAGCGAATCGACTCTGCTCTGAAGACCATGAACCGTGGAGCTGCACAGAAAAACACAAATAAAAACAGTTTTTTTTTGTTTTAAATTGGACTTCGCTAACCTTAAGTTATTTTTGATGAAAGCCTTACTTAAGCTGCCGGTTCAGTTCTTCTACGTAGTTCTTCTGATCCAAGATGGATGCTATCTGGCTATTCCTGTTGTCATGGAAACAGAAAAATGAAAACCGTTGTGAATCACATTCGGAGGCAGACACCAGCTGCATGAATCAGTGAGTAGATGGCTGCACCTCTCCTCGCTCCTGTAATCATCCATGTCATTTTTCAAATACATGGAAAAGTCAATCACTCCGACCTGAAAGGAAAAGACAAATAGGCAAATAGTCACTGAAGAGTTGAAGCACTTAGAAATAGACAGCAGACCACACATTGAAATACATAAGTCATTGTATTCAGATCATTCAAATACAAGACTTCAACAGCAGTTTGGCTATGCTTTACTCTGTATCCCAGCCTTAGTTAGCCTGGTGTGAACATTAGCTGAGCAGCATTTTCGAAACACTGACGGGAACATCTCTGCTCATTATTTGGCATCAAAAAAACCACACCACCAACCCTTCTCCCTGCCTAATGGCAAGATAAAGCCACTTCACTACATCCAGGATCAGAAAGGCTTTATTGATCCAAGTGGAAATAACTTTATTATGATCACTCATCCTTAAAGGTAAATGGATGATGTGAAAGTAATATTTTCACTGTGTGATGGTGTTTAAAAGCCTCAGTCACCTGAGAGTCCAAGTCCTCGCCTTTGACACACAGGTTAGCGTCGATGACGTTCAGGCCCACCAGCAGGCCCACAATCACTGCTCCCTCCTCCTCCAGCATCAGCGCCGAATCCTCGTAAAAATCACTGAGCGTGAAGATGCAAGAGATTGTCACGAGGTGCCTTTACCCTAGCACAGCTTTCAAAATACAATGAGCAGACTGGGGTGTTTTCTTTGTCTTGGGTGTACCTGAGGAGGTCTTTTCGAGTGATGAGGAGTCGCAGGTAGTCGGCCAGCCGTTTCTGCATAAGTGCCAGACGAAGCCATGCCCTGGCTCTGCCCAGAGGGGTCCTGCAGAACACAAAGTTGTTCTGGGTCATAATATCTCTGTGCTGACACTGTGTTCAGATTGGACACTTCATCTGACCACTGATGTAAGAAACTTAAAACCAAAGAAATTAAACTCTGTTATGGTGCAACTTTACAGTTTTCCAGCAGACAGTCACTGATACTGCCCGCAAGAGGGTAAACCCCAAAGGGTCATTATTATACAAGCTGGCTGTATCCCAGAATATTAATTTAAAGTTGAGTGGAAGGAAAAAGTGTGGTAGAAAAACAGTGCAAGGTGCTAACCCTGAAACTGATGCAGCATCAGAAGCTGCACTAAGGAGAAAAATCACCTTTTCTTTAGCTGTAAGCCATAATAAAATTAATAAATATTACTTTGTGTATAATAATTCTATATCATATATAATTTTTACTTCTTTAATTGAGTAACTTAACTTAATTAAATTAACTAAATGTATTCTAATTTAATTTATGCATACTCATCTCTGCACAGATTCTCTGTATTATAACATTTTGTTAATTTGTTACATTGTGTTTGCAGCCTCTGGCGCAGAACCATATTTCATCAGCCTGTTCTTAACGTTGGAGTGTGCGTCGCTTTGCTGCATGTCTTTCAGTCTGACTCAGCGCCACCAAAAGGAAACATACTGCGCTTTTGGCAGACAAACACACAAAAGTTCCTCATTTTGCTGGATTGGAGAAAGAATTAATAATTCTCACTTGGTTTCCTGTCTGGAGAATCATCGTCCACATCTTTCAACTTTCAAATGTGCTCAGGTAAAAAAATAAGCAATAAATGCATTACTTGTATAAAGGAAAAACATATTTAATTTAATTATTCAAACTAGCCGTTGCTTAATGCTGACAATGATTTTTGCTTCTGATGGTAGCATGACTATTTTTTGGTTGTCTCTAGAAAAGAGCAACAGAGGAAGAAAGAAGTGAAAGTAAATAACACACAGGTACTTCCCTGAGCGGGATCAGGTCACCATCTCCTGTTACACCTGTTTGTTTAACTGCTGCAGATCAGCAGACCAGGCCAATGAGACCAAACAAGCGTGTCCAGGAGTTTAATCCTTACTTGAGCCCAGGAAGGTCTCGTACAGAGGCAGAGATCTCTGATGCTTCCGGACACAGCTTCTCCACAAGCTCCAGAGGACCCCACAGAGACTTGTTGAAACCCAGGAAGGACTTCTTTACTGGAAAAACAGGAGGAAACTGCTCAGACATGCATACGTGCAAATGAATGAGTGAGAACTGTTAGGGAGGGTAGATGGAACAATTTCCTAGCCTACACAAACATTACTGAAGGATCCTCCTTCACCTCGGAGGCCGTGTTTCAGACAGTGCTCCATGACCACAAAGAACTGCTGGAGAGGTGGGTAGTCTGAGTCCAGCGTCCGTCCGAAGCTCAGAGCCGACTCAATCAGGCCTTTGATGCTGAGCTTTGCCATGTTCAGTAGGTTGGCCCGCTCCATGGCCATGGGGTCACGCATGGCTGTGGGGAAAGAAATACCCTCAGTAGACAGTTAAAATATATTGGCTTACATTTTACTACTCCGAAACGCTGACACGAACGCAAGGAACCAGTATCAAGGTATAACAATTTTTTAAAACCTATGGGTGTGCAATTTGTTTTGGCATTTTGCATTACATTTTGATTTTGCTTTCAAACGATTCAATTGCATGGCATATTTCGGTATGCTCCTATTTTATAATGTCTGATGCACAGTTCACCCTTTTCAAAGGCTGAACCCACATGCTTAGGGTGGTCGTGCTGAAAGGTCAGCATAGGTAACGATGGCAGAAAGTGAAGAGGAGAAGCGACTAAGCGTCCCATTGTTAACACATGGTCTGTGACCAGCTTCTATGGCTACTGCAGCAATATTTAGTAAACCAAAAAAGGTACAGTCTGTTGATTTCTGTGGGAACACTTTGAATTTAAAAGACAAAAACATGGATAAATGCATCATGATATGCTACTACATGGTGTCTGCAAAAGTGCCACCCATCAATCCTTTAAAGATGATGCCGTTTTAAAACTACAGCTGATAAGATACCACAGCAGATAGATTTACGAAAAAGGCTACTATAATAGCTAAATAATTAATGTTGATCCGACAAATGTAAGCATATTAAATATATCGCGCCAACTTGAGTTTCGTACTGATTACCTACAACAGATTTAAGCCTGCTAAACTGCTGAAATCCCTGCTTTTATGTCAAACTTTCTTAAATTAGATACTTTCCATTGAGCTAGCAGTGGATAATGTGACAAAAACATATTCAATTAACCCTTGTGTGGTGTTCATATTTTTATTACTCAGCCAATGTTTCTGGGTCTGGTGGACCTGTTGCATTTTATGATTTTTAATGCCTCACAATCAAACACTTAATTAAAATCATGATATGAGTGGAAACAAATTTGCAATTAATTGTATCATTTTTCCTTCAGTAAATAATGAAAATGGGTCCCACAGACCCTAACACCACACAAGGGTTAAGCCAGTTTTAGCAGAAACTGGCTCATTGATTTAAAATTAAATTGATTTAAGAAGCAATAAGTGAATGAATGTACAACTCTCTGATGTAACTTAACAACACTTATTTTGTAAATCTGGACATATTTAAGACTTTTAAGGCTACAAATTGAGAATTTATTTTTAGACTTTTTAGTAGCCTGGAGACGTTGGAGATGGTGCGCCACCAGTGAACTTCCTGGGTAGAACATGAACCGTGAACGGAACAAGTGTTTATGACCAGCGTAACCGTCTGAATTGAGCAAAGCCGTCTGACGACCAAAACATATAGCAGTTAAAGTGAACGCTATTTTAATAATTTTTCAAGTGCCCTTTTTTCCATTTAATTAGTTACTCTGACCAGAAATGCTTTACATATTCTGTTCTCAGCAGGAGTTTAACGCAGGAAGATCATTGGTGGCGCACCGCCACCTATCTCCATTTACCGTGTAATCAATCATTGGCTTCTGTGTTATTATATCCACGCAATAGGAACTTGAGGATAGTTTTAGGGTACACGATTATGATGCTTTGGTCTGGGCCCCTTTCTTCCTCGCTGTTAGCTTCAGCCTCCGGGACCCACTGAATTTATACTGAACGGAAATGCCTGGAGATTTTTCTACTGCAAGGGTGCTTATAACCGTTCCACAGAATATCCCTTTAAAAATCCTGACCTATCCCTTTAAAACCCACCATAATATCGTGGCCCAGAGCGGTTTAGTTTGAGAATGCATTAATGCAACATTGCAATCAACTGCTTTACGATTTTTTTTCCCAGTAAAGAAAACCTCCAGGGCCTGACTGCTTTTAAATGCTCCACACATGGGGGTTTGAGTTAATGTGTAGCCAAACACCGCCAGAGGATGGAGCAAAGTCAGGAGACACTGTTGCAGCAACAAGTTAGCCTGGAGGCAGACATTTCTCAGAAGGTGACTGAAGCACAGGCAAATAGCTTTTGAAGCACTGCATAAATGTGACAACTGGTTTCACTGTAGGCCTGGTTCTAATGTTGATCAAAAACTGTCAGAAGTCAGAACACAAACGCAGCTGCAAGCTTTGGGCTACAACACTTAATCTAACATAAATTTGAGCCTTTTGTAAGAGAAAACTGCAGAAGAAATTTACATTTTAGCAAAATTATAACAAATATTAACAAAACTAGAACAGTTTCACATTGTATTACATTTCAGTCAGAAACCTCAATGTATTTTAGGGTATTTTATGTGATAGACTAACAAAAAGTAGCAGATATTCATGAAGTGAATGAAAAATGATCCATGTTTTACAAATAAAAATCTAAAAAAGCACCCTCTGATACCCTTAAACAAAACAGTGCGACACATTGTTTTCTAAATAGTGAATCTTATCAAAGGGCCCATATTACTTGATCTGGTTCATTTTAAAAGCAAGTTTGTGGTAAAACAAAAAAAGGGTGACAGCTACCAGTTTATATTTAGCAGAGAGAGTGAGAAGGTAAGCGATGCTGCTGAGACAATAAAGACACTAACTGCTGAGTGGACAGAGTTGGAGGCTTTTGTAGTTTAGACAACTGAATGACAGAGCGTGGAGTGTGTTAACCCCAAGGGAACTCATTTCTAAATGCATCCGTGCATCATGTGAGGCCTCGGGTTAGAAAGCTGCGTGCATCAGTGCAGAGGAGGATGCATGAGTGTGAAACATCGATTGGTCGCACTATGGTGGAAACTACAGACAGCAGGAGAGAGAACCCAGTCTGATAGACTGTTTCATTTATCATACCAGCATATTATTACCAGCATACTGTACCTTGAACAGTCCAGTCCCCAGGAAGGGAAGTCCTGTGTTCCGACACTTTGGGAAGGACATGAATGCTTCCTGAAATGGTCTCCGATGCTTTCCTGGCTAAAGCGAAGATAGGAGCCTGCCATCGCCCGTCTCCCACACCACCTCCTCCACCTCCTCTCACTGTGCTGTTCGCCTTATCCCCTGCACCTGATTTCTCCTCCTGTAGCCTCAGTATCCCGAACACCTGGCCTTTCTCTTTGCTGCTGTCCGCCTCAGACAGAGACAGGTCGTGCTCCGCAGCAGCAGATGCCATGTTCAAGGGAATATTATGAAAGCTAGCCGAGCTCCTTGATGCAAAAAACGCACAAATTATCCAGATTCTTCACCGTTAGTTAGCTAGCGATTTAGGCACAGCATAGTAATAAAATGTCCGGGATCCCACGGTTAAATGATGGCACTGGTTTAACCAGAAGAATCAGCTGTCAACAAAAGTTACACCGCTACCGGGCGTCAAACAGGCGTCAGTTTTCCTACATGATGAGCGCCAGGACCGGCTGTTACAGCGCAGCTAACAGGTTCTCTCAAAGGTTTTATTTTCCGTTGATCTCGGAGGTGTACAGATTTGTTTACACCCAGCTAACCTAACCGACAGTTGGCGTCTCCACGGTCCCGCTGCTGCACCCTGTGAGGAGGCGGCGTCAGGAGGCCCACGAAGCTCACAAAAGGCAGCAATGAGCACTACGTAATGATTTTACAGGCTGCTGCCAGCCTGCCGCCCCCTACAGCTGGAAGTGGGAACTGCAGGGTGTAGCTGAATGAGGGTGGTACTTCACCCTTTCATCCATGAGTTATGGTAACTTCATTCAGGATTTTCCCCTTTCAGTTGAAATTCATTAGTTTGAAAACATGAACTTTACAGAGTTCTTAGCACGTTTAGACTTTAAAATATTTACTCTCAACTAGATGAACACTATAGATATAAAAAAGGCACAAAAATTGTTTTCCCCTCACTGTCTCACATTAAACCAAACTAAACGTTTCCTGTTTTAGGTCAGTTAAAATGACCAAAAATTATTTTTCATTGCTATTTGCCAGAATAATTAGATATTTTTTTTAACACAAAATGTTTTATTACTTTCTTTAAAATCAGCAATGTACATGTATTTCCCCAGTACTTTGCAGCTTTTCATTTAAACAGACTGGTGTGTGATGTAATGAATATCCAAAAACATGATTGTGGTATTTTTGTGGGGGGTTTTTAGTTGTTAAAATAGAACAGATAATGTCAGTCTTTTAAATTTAAACCCTGGGCCTACCTTGGCTGTAAGCTAAGCGCTCCATGCTCTCACTGTGAGTGATTCCCCAGCGATGCAAACTCTGAGGGGAGTACATGGTGAGTGGGACAATTGTCTGCCCACTGCCTCGATGAAAGGTGTCCCTGAGTCTTGAATCAGTATGTTTTGAAGTGGATTCTGCAGATCTACCGCTGGGCAGTGAGGTTTTGTTGTTTGTTTGATATCCCAGATGACCCTTCCTTCCGCACTGTGGTGGATCGTATTGTTGCAGTCCAGTTTGGTCAGGTTTGTCTTTAGACTCTGGGTGTGCTCACCAGGGATGGATCTCTGTGATAAAAAGCAGGCAGTTCAAATTGATCTAAAAAGCACAGGCTGGAACAAAAGAAGCCACACTGCAGATTTGGATAATGTTGGCTTGTCTGATAGAAAAAAAAAATGCAGATTGATGTCATGTGATCAATTTGTTATAATTTTATAAATGAATAAAAACTGACAAAATGACAGAATGTCTGGCTATCAGGCTGCTATTGTTGAAAGTGACAGAAATGATTGTGTATTATGTCAATTTTCTCTTATCCATAAAAACACACATCCTTCACAATCATGCTCCTATTTCAGATAAATGATATTTCTAATAAATGGCAAATATAGTCCGCAATATAAATATGACTTACTTTTTCTTTTCATAATAAATTATCCAGTAAGTCTCCACTTTGCCATAAAATGGCTAAAACCCTTCAATTCCTCCAGCAACCCAGTAAATTCACAATTTAACAGAGTCTTCTGTAAACTATGTGACAAAGCCCTGTGTTACTCTTCCTCTGCTGTAGTTTTCCTGTTCTCTCTCTCTCTAATCACTTAAGGCTGACCATAGATCATATGACCACTTCAGTACACATTTGTGGCTCTTTAGCTGTTTCTGTACTGCCTGTGTCAATTTCCTAAAAAGCATTTTGTAAAATAAGTATTGCATTCACTTTAGGTTATCTAACATGCTGGCCTGTATATATTTATTATACATTTGACAGCTTCATTTTTTTCAACCTTCCAGAGGAAGAATGAACATTTGCTTGTCCGCTAGAGGCTTAAAGGCTGAAATAAGGCTTACACCACCCAGGCTTTTCTTTACAAACCCTTGTTCAAACAAAATGAGACCTCGGTAGCTCCTCTAAACTGATAACAGGAAGCCTTTAATAAACTACAACTTTCTCAGTAAATAACGCTACCACACAAGAGATGTGACAACATCCTATACACATCCATATTTGCCCTTTGCACAAAATTACTCCAGTGCACTTTAAATATCATTCTTCGGCAACTTATTTGAGGAATAGTAGTGATTGAAGCTAATAGCCAGACTTTTCTGTTAACCAAACTCAACTTAGATATTTCTTTGGCCCAAAGCATCAACAAGGCATGGTCAGTTTTCTTGTTTATATTCCTATTTTGTTTAAATACATAAATTATTCAAGATAATATCTACATTTCAAAAACAAAATTCCCAAACATATGCCTTTGGTGACTTTACATATCGCATTAGACGAAAAATTAAAGATCTTTTGAGTACATCCATTTGTATTTCTTGTTTTTTCTCCCTGTATTCTGATGTTTTTAATCAAATTTCTTCTTCAAAGGTGTTTATGTGTATTTCACACAGCAGTGGACGTATGTTTGAATCGTATCTGAGAGCACTCTATAGCTTTCACTAACAGAGTTAAAGGAGTTTGTGAAGAGATGCGGGGCAGACTGGAAAGAAGCTGGAATGCTTCAGAATCTATGTGGATATGCGTCAAAAGTTGTCCGTCCACATTTTATCTCTGTTCTGACTTGTTGGTTCTGTTCTTCTTTTTTTGTAAGTCTCTGAACGTTGCACAGAATCCTGGATTAAAAAGAGTAAAAGGGAGGGGGGGGCTGGAAACCAAAAATGGGGGATTGGTTTAAAAGGTGGGGGAAAAAATGTTTTTATCACTTTTTTAAAGTTTTAATAATTAATCATGGGGAATTATTTTAAGGGGGCTTCTCTTAATTTCTAAACTAACAAGATAATATCAGTCATGTATGAAGTACATTGATATAATGGCAGAAATTTTCAGGGGACAAGACCTTAACATTTTACGGTTTTCAAAAAACAAAAATTATCATTTTGGGGCATGGGGAAAATAGGTGTTTGTGGGGTGTTTGAAAAAAATAAGGGCGGGCAGCAAACCCCTTTTTGTGCTTAGGGTAAACACAATTCTTTTTGGAAAATTTGGGTTCAGATCTGGTTTATTTTTTAAACCCCAACCTCAAAGATAACTCTAAAACAGTTACCAATTTTAAAAGGGAAATGCAAAAAATATTTAACACGCTTAATAAAGACCTACGATTAATAGAGACCTTCATTGCCGTCATAATATAATATATACAGGGGTTGGACAATGAAACTGAAACACCTGTCATTTTAGTGTGAGAGGTTTTCATGGCTAAATTGGACCAGCCTGGTAGCCAGTCTTCATTGATTGCACATTGAACCAGTAAGAGCAGAGTGTGAAGGTTCAATTAGCAGGGTAAGAGCCACAGTTTTGGCCAAAATATTGAAATGCACACAAAATTATGGGTGACATACCAGAGTTCAAAGAGGACAAATTGTTGGTGCACGTCTTGCTTGGCGCAGCTGTGTAACCAAGACAGCAAGTCTTTGTGATGTATCAAGAGCCACGGTATCCAGGGTAATGTCAGCATAACCACCAAGAAGGACAAACCACAGCCAACAGGATTAACTGTGGACGCAAGAGGAAGCTGTCCTGAAAGGGATGTTCGGGTGCTAACCCGGATTGTATCCAAAAACATAAAACCACGGCTGCCCAAATCACGGCAGAATTAAATGTGCACCTCAACTGTCCTGTTTCCACCAGAACTGTCCGTCGGGAGCTCCACAGGGTCAACATACATGGCCGGGTTGCTATAGCCAAACTTTGGTCACTCATGCCAATGCCAAAACCGTCGGTTTCAATGGTGAAAGGAGCGCAAATCTTGGGCTGTGGACAATGTGAAACATGTATTGTTCTCTGATGAGTCCACCCTTTACTGTTTTCCCCACATCCGGAAAAGTTACGGTGTGGAGAAGCCCCAAGAAGCGTACCACCCGAATGTTTCATGCCCAGAGTGAAGCATGGGGGTGGATCAGTGGAATGGTTTGGGCTGCCATATCATGGCATTCCCTTTGCATCCAATAGTTTCAAACATTGTATCCTGAGGGCAGTGCCGTGGGATCAGGATGACAATGCACCAATACACACAGCAAGACGGTGAAAGATTGGTTTGATGAACATGAAAAGTGGAAGTTGAACATCTCCCATGGCCTGCACCCGTCACCAGATCTAAATATTATTGAGCCACTTTTGGGTATTTTGGAGGGGCGGTCAGGAAATGTTTCCTCCACCAGTATCACGTAGTGACCTGGCCACTATCCCTGCAGAAGAATGGCTTAAAATCCCCTCTGACCACTGTGCAGGACTTGTATATGTCATTCCCAAGATGAATTGACGCTGTATTGGCCGCAAATGGAGGCCCTACACCATACTAATAAATTATTGTGGTCTAAAACCAGGTGTTTCAGTTTCATTGTCCAACCCCTGTATATTATAATAATCTAAAATTTGTTGCAGTGCAAAAATGCAAAAAGTGGAAGCAAACAAAAAATGCATACATCTGATATTAAATATATTGTTTGACATTATTATGCTAATTAAAATACAAAATAAGTAACTAAGTAGATAATGCTAGTGGATTGTATGTAGCAGATAAACTATAGTAGAAAATGATAAATGATTGTAATAACCAGTTTGACCCCTGAAATAGAGGGTAAAAAAATAAAGAAGGAATCACTACTTAAATATTTCTACATGTAATAATAAAAAACAAATAGAAAAAAGGAATAAATAACTAAGTATTTGAGATTGTAAGTATGTTTTTAAATACATCACTATATAATAAATGGTTCATTATTCTTTTTTTATTTTGACCACCGCAGTTTAAAGTGTGGCCACTGCCTCTGTTTGTTACATAAACATTTATTAATGACACATGTATTAAGTTACGTATTTAACATATTGTTTATGTTTCAATTTTTATTCAGATATTTAACCACTGAAGCAATAATTGAATAATTTATTTTGTATCGTGGCACTTCTGGCCCTCCATACACTGATTTCTGAACACTGCCTGCGTTTCTATATGAAATATTTAACCTCTGCTGGAACAACCTTCTAAATAACAGACAGCCAAACCAGCCAATCACCACGCTGTGCAGGAAGTTTTTTTTTTACCAATAGACGAGGGATGCTGTTTCATCGTAGTAACCAGCCTCTCACTGTGCAGCAACGCTGCAGATAGTGCTGTTACTTTAAATTACTCTACGACATACCAATTTAAATGTAATCATTTAAACACAGAAAAAGACAGTTTTATCAATACAAATGGCATCCAACATGATATAAACTCATAAAGTATTAAATAATTTGACATTATCTGTGTGAAAACTGAAATTTTGTCAACTTCTTGTATAATACTAAGACACCCTAACCCGGTGTAACTGAATACATGTGTGTGCTATTTTCCAGCGTCTGCATCTCACCTTAAAAGCACAGAAAAGATCTTCACTCATTCACTAGTATGGTAACTGTCAATGGCAGGCTTGATGTTCAGCAAAGCTGTAGTGCATTGGTCCAGTTGCAAAAGATAAAAGCAGTAATTAGCAGCTCCCAGATGTCACTCTCAAAGCATAGGTGTCTCAATAAATCTGTCCGCCTATGGCTGCAGCGTCACTGAAGAGTTTCTGCAGCTCAAGAGGCAGTGAGCTGGAACATGCTCTGGGGATATCACGGACAGAAACCACAACCATCACCCCACACAGCACCCAATGAGAAGAAAGCAGGGAGGATGGGAGAGGGGAGGGGTTCGGAAATAATATAGAGGGAGGAAGGCTTGTAGGGGGGAGAACTAGAGCAAAGAGGTGATGGGAGTGATGTTGACTTAAAGAAAAAAACAGAGAAAACACAAGAAATGTATTTACTTCTTATATGGAAGGTCACAGGTAAGCAGAATGTTTGAATGAAATGTGTAAAGTGATGAATGAAAACACCACACCTATTACCAGCCAGTAGTGAGGGGAAGGAGAAGGAGGACCTTGTGAATGCAGTGAATCGATTGGCTTGTTTTGAAGTGAATGACTGTGCAGCTAACAGAGCAGCTGGAAAACAGTCTTACTAAAATACCAGCATGCCTACTGAGAAAAGACTGCAGAGACTTATGTACAAAGGCAAAAGTATTGACAGAACACATAATTTTTAACAAAACTGATATTATTTTTTCACATCTATAAGCACAGAATGCAGTTTTTTTTAATGGCACCATTGTGGTGGTAGACAAAGCAGAAAAGAGTCGTTAGTTATTACAGACATTGCAATCCCAAAAAACAGAAATATCAAGAAGGAAGAACATGAGAAACACTAATGGCTCAAAGAGGAAATAGAGACATTGTCAAGGCCTCATTTGCACCACTGTTGCCCTGTGTGATTAAGGTATGACATCTAAACTGCTAGAGTGACTGCAGGAGATTCTGGGAACAACCTTTAAGATCTTTGTCCAGAAGAGCGCAGTTCTAGGCACAGCTAAGATACTCAACAAACCATCAAACTCCCAGTTCTCTGAAGAGGACCCCCACTCTAAGTGGAACTACCCAGGTGGATAGGACAAATGGCAAGTTTTAATCTTTTTATATAATTTTTATACACCCTTTTATACCCTTTTATTCAATTTATTTTTACAGAGCGTTTGCAAAGGTATTCCTTACTAGATTTGAACATTACATTGTAGCTCTGGCTGTGGGTGTATGTTATTGATTGAGGGAGAACCTCCAACCAAATCTCAAGTCATTTGCGGCCTCTAACAGATTTATTCCAGTGTTAACCTGCATTTATCAACCCTAACCAGTTTGTTTATTCCTGCTGAGGAAACTCATTGACACATGATGACAATGCCAACGTCATGTGTCACCATAGAGACTGTATTTTAGGGTGATGTGAAGTTTTAGTTTTCCTTCACAAATGGAGGTTAAAATATTGGCCGAAACACACTTCCATAAAGGTCAGATTTGTGAGGTAAATAACTAATAGCAGTATTTTCAACAGGTTGGCCCACCTGAGCTGTATATGTCTGTTGCTCAGACAGAGATACCATGGGCCTCTTGGCTGTTTCTGCCAAGGATACTCTCCTTGACATGCATGTCCATTTAGGTAAATGGTCATGTCTTGATAGGTTTGCTATTGTGCCATTAATTTTAGGTCAACTGGCAGGTTGTGCTTGACCTGGAGTGGTTGGCCTGTCCAGCCCGGTTGCCCAGCTGGTGCATGTTTCTCCATCGGTGGGGGTGCTTGGGGCGGGGGGCTGTGTGTAGAGCTTGCGCTGAGTGGGTGTGGCTTCGTCTGTTTTTTGGGGATGGAGCTCACCTGTGGGGGTGTGCCCCTGTGGAAAGGGGATTCATGGCGTTTGGGTTCGGGGGCATGTGTTCGATGCCTGTGTCCTGGTTCATGGAGTTAGGATCAGAATTCATTGGGGGGTTGGGAATGTTCATCCTGTGGCGGCTCTGGTTGGCGGGCTATTTTTGACCATGTAGATCCCTCATTTGCACACGGCCCCCTCTCCGGGTACGGGCCGGGGTTGCTCAGGTTCAGGCACCAGCCCAGGCTAGCCCAACCCAGGTTCAGGTGCTGGGGCGGTCTGCCTGTCTCCACCCCCGGACGGAAGGAGACCACCTCCTGGGTCTGGTTGCCCCTATGGGGTATCAGCACCTGGACCTGGGAGTATAGAGTATGTATGGGGAGTGTGAGTGAGTGTACGACGTCTATTGTTTTTGTCTTTACGTTGGGTGCGTGGGTGTGAGTGTTTTTTATGTGTACGCATGAAGGTGGGAATGTGTGATTGTGACTGTGTGTACCTGTTTTTTGTGTCAGGTTGGGTCTTGGACTGCTCCCTCTCCAGGATCAGTTTAGGCCCCCTATCAAATGTGGAGCCTGTTTCCTCCCCACCATACTAACTGCTGGTGGGTGGTGCCCCTGCCCACTGGTGTCCTTGTGGTTCCGGTGTCCGGGGCTAGGTGCTTCGGTGGGTGCCGGCTCACTCCTGGTGCCTGCTTTCTCCTTCTCTCACTTTTTCCTTTTTGCCTCACCTCTCTCTCTTTCGTGATTCTTATTTTTTTCCTTTTTGTTTCTGTCTCCGTGTCTATAACAGCTGAACTAATCCCAAAGCAGTTTCTAATAAAGTTTATTTTACAAATAGCAAGCAGAGCTTTAAACCATTAGCTGTAATGCTCTACTGGTGAAATTAAATCTGCTGGGCTTTTCTGGGCACTCAGACAACAATTCTGAGAACTACGCTGCCGGACAGGACACGGCTAACAAAAAAAAAAAAGGTTAATGGATATAACAGTGCTCTGTGGATGCTTAAGGCTTGGGATATTGGTTTGTAACCCTAACCCTGCTTTAGACTTCCACGCACCTTTATCCTTGACCTATTTAGTGTGTTTATTAGTCTTTGTGATGCTGTTTTTACAATTATGTTCTCTATAAATTGCTTATTACAATTTCTATTTACTAATTAGGCCATTTCTAAAATGAACTGGATTTTATCCAGTGGTATCAAAGTAAAGGGGACTGAATACATATGCATCCCACACTTTTAAGACTTTTATTTGTAAAATAAAAAAGTTGATGAAGCCATGCATTTTTTTCTTCCATTCACAGTTATGGAATTTGTGTTGGTCTATCCCTCATAATCTCAATTAAATACACTGAAGGGTGTGGTTTTAAAAAAATATGTGATAAAGTGTTTTTTGTAAGGCATTGGATATGCCTGAATGAGGTTGGAAATTTTCTGAAAAAGTAGCAGCAAAAAACCAAAAAAAAAAACAATATATGTATATATAGATATATATATATATCTATATATAGATATCTATCTATCTATATATAGATAGATACATATCCATAGTATATATATTATAGATATGAGATTACTACAAGTTAAAAAAAATTTGTTTTTAACATGTCACCTGGGTGTGTCTGGCAAAACAAACCCTTTATAATGAGGAAGTGTAAATAGTACGACATTAGAGAACTGTGCTTTGCCGTTTCATTTGAATGTGTCAAGACAGAATCCAATGAATGCTCAACACAAACAAATCAGCTATGCAGGACTGCTGGGGATGAACCAGAGTGACTCCTTCATCACTGACACCCTTTTGTTGAAAAACTAGAACAACTCAAGGTACATAAATAGATAGTTGAGATTACATCTAAAAAACAAATCACCATGACTGTTTTCATTAGTCGAAGATGAGGCGGTCCAACAAAATCAAGCTGTGATTTTTTTTTTTCCTTTTTGGCCAGACTGTGAACATTAGAAGTAATAATAATAATACAAAAATAATTATCAACAACCTATAAGTTATAAACTTTTACAAGCTGACTGTCGGTAGGGAAATGTATAGTTAGTGTGATGATCCAGACCCAGATTTCAGTCCTCAAACTCTGCTGCATAAAGCACCTGCTGGAACTTCATCCGGACCTCCATCCTTTTTTTAATGGTGAGCCTCTTCAATGAGGGTAGCAGACTGAGCAAAAACAGTTCATCTTCATCCCTGAAATTGCTCAATGCATCTGCAGAACTGATGTCAGTTTCTGTGGTTGTTTGTCTTCTGCGTTTAGGAGAAGGTCCGATGATCTGGTGGCTGCTTGGAGTGGGCTCTGCAACAGCAAAACTGGTGGTGACAACTGGGAGGGGATCAAGCAGCCTCTTCTTGTCATCCTCTTGCTCTTTTTCCAGGTCGTCTGCTCTTCCAGATGTCTGTGTGCCAAAAAACACACAGTAGTTACTGTTTAAAACAGACAACAAAATCAGTGTAAGCTTTGTTTTTTTTGGTTTGTTTTTTTACCAAGTCATCCCAGCCAGAAACATCCAAGTCTTTCACAGGATATGCTTCATTAACCTGAAACTTCTTGAAAAATTATATTTTTCACCTTTTTTGTTACATGTTTAGCATTCATCTAATCTCTATATTGTGGTATTATATAATCATCCTTTGCTATTCTGTGCAGAAATTCAAAATACTATGAAATAATGAGATACAGGCTGTAAAAGAGCTATGGCAGAAAAATTCTTACATATGTCAATATTAGGCAGATTATGGTTCTATTATGGCAAAAAACAAAGCCTACATGTAGACGTTGTGTACATGCCGAATTCAATATTATCTGGTAACTCTATACACTTAACAACACAGGGATTAAAAACTAAAATAGACTGCATTGTATTATTATTAGAAATTAGAATCTGTGTAACTGAAATTTAATCTGCCTATGATTGAATTGTATTGGACTGACTTGATTTTTGTCTATTTCTGAAAATAAATTGGATCTGTTGACTTACATAGAAAATCAGTCCCTGTCCGTTATTCAGACAGAGCCTCTAAACCTGGATTTTGTCGATTGCCATTAGAGCTGTAGAGTTTGCAGTATTGCAATCATAAAGGATTGCTTGTATGCTAATTTAGTAGAATATCATATTTCAAGTGCCATTGATAACGGGAAGTAAAATGGTTTCTAGCAGGCTTTGGTAGCCACAGCAGATGTACATTTATAGTGGCTGAGATGCAAAAGTGCCCAGAAATTTAATTATAAAAAAGAAAAGTGCCAGGAAAATGTGGATTAATTGTGATCAATATTGTCACAACTACATATTTTCTTGATTTCATTGCACTCAAAGTGCAGTTTTAAAGTAATTTTTGTTATGGTTGTTAAAAACCTATTAACAATCAAGTGATCTCATTTATGTATTCAGTTAATTTAACAATTAGCATTTTACTGTACCATGCAAAGTAACGTAGCAAATCTTTAAGAGTCCTTTAAATATATGTTTTTATTTTGATCTGAATAAATCTTATACTGCTAGTTAATATTGTGTGATATTTGATTTTTGCAGTTTTTATTATTATATTTCAATATTTACCGTTCTCTAAGTTCCCATCTACCACTTTTGCCCTTGCGAACCCACTCGTTTATTTACTTTTTGTGTTTTGCCATATGATTTCAAAGCCCTTTTTAAATTACACTGCAGTTGTTTACAAATGTATTTTGAGCGTCATATTAAATGTATATAAACTAATAAAAAATATATGTGACAAATGGCCTTCAAACTGTATTACTTAGGAAATAGGACAATAACAGAAGGGCTTTTGTTTTGAAGGAGTAAAAGCGGATGTTGATCGAGTCATCCGCCGCCAGTCGTGATAAAAGAAGAACCGTCTCATATGGTCCCGACGAGCTGATGTTTCCATGCAATTATGCTTATTTATGAAAAAAATAAATGTTGAAACTAATCAGAATTAGCGTCAGAACTAAATAGCAGCAGAAGTTTATTCTAGAAACGTGAAAATGGTTCTCTAAATTGAAGCCACCTCCTCTGGCTCCCCCATGCCTCCTCCGACCTCCGCCCGCAGTTTAACATGTGCGGTGAGCCAGGCCATCTGGCTGAACAGCCCTGGGACCTGCATCTCCCACGGGATGTCGCTTTCGTCCTGCTGGGGGAACTGTCTCCTGACCAGTCGCTTCCTCGCTTTACAGAATTTGTCGCGCAGATTTTTCCACAACAGCTTCACTTCTTCCTCGGATTTTCCCATGGCGGCCCCGATTTCTTTCCACGCAAGGTGTCCCTTCACGCTGTTCCTGTAGTCCCGGCGCGACTGGTCGTAAAGGTTCGGGTGTTCGCGCACCAGGTCCGACAGCTTCTGTTCGGTTGCATTCATCGCCCCCCTCAGATTGCTTCACCGCGACGTCCTTTCGCCCAATGCAGGCGACCCCAGATGGACTGTCAGACGGAAGTAGAAAGCCCAGAAGATTTCAAAATAAGTGTTTGGTTTTAACGCCCCTTTTCTCCCTGTCGTATTAAAATATCACAGTTGGTTTGGAAATTACATTTCTACACTGTAAATGTATATATTTTTTATTTAGTTATTTAAAATGTCGAGGTGGACGCTATCTATTGTAAGTTAAATATTTCAGGTGGTGCAACTCAAGGTCAGTTTGCCATAATGTTTAGTGTGTATATTATTCAAATATGCAAAGAATTGAGAGCTATTAAAATGTGGGTGATTTGTACGAAACCAAAAAATTTGATTCAAAATAAGAATTTGTCATTAAAACAACTGTGTTAAAAATCTGAGTGTTTCTTTATTGATTATCGTTTATTCTTCAACGCGGTGTTTAACATCAGTATTTTTGCTTCATTGTTTTTAGATTTGTTTCAGGACATTTTTTCCAATGACAAAATGATTATTTTCAGTCAGTCTTTCGCAAATGCCAATTAAAACTTCCTTCAGTTTGTCTCCATATACTGCAGGTGATACAGAAGTTTCTTTTTCTGGCTTGGAACTGAAGCAAATTTGGAGGTGGCTACAAAAAACAGTAAATACATGTTATGGCTCCTTCTGCTGATGAGCTTGATTTAATTTTCCAGCAGGACTTGGCAGCTGCCCACACTGCCAAAGGCACCAAAAGCTGATTCAGTGAACATGGTGTTACTGTGCTTGAACCCCATAGAGAATTTAGTATGGTCAGGAGGAAGATTAGACGCCAGAACCAACAATGCAGTCGACCTGAAGGTAGCTATCAAAACAACCTGGGCTCCCATCACACCTCAGCAGAACCATAGGCTGATCACTTCCATGTCATGCTGCATTGATGCAGTAATTTATTCAACAAGAGTTCCAAATATTGAGTGCATAGAAATGAACAGAAGCCTAAAATACCTTTTATTCTTTTTTATCTTACTTTAATGTAATGAGACACTAAATTTTAGGTTTTCATTATCTGTAAGCCATAACCATCCCAATTACAACAAATAGTCTTGAAATATTTCACTATGTGCAATAAATCTATATGATGGCAAAAAATAAACTAACACAATATTCAATTTTCCAAGATGTTCCTGTATGTTTAAAACCAGGGAATTGGTAAACACTGGAAATCGGTTGTGAAATAAATTTAACTGAACATAGCTTTTTTGTCTTGTGAAATGTTTGCCTCATCAATCCCAGATTTTTATCTGGGATCTGTATAGTTCTGGTACAATTGGACATGGTACATTTTTCAGCTTTAGCTTCCTGAATCCTGCCTGTTAGTAACAGCTTTCAACACACACACACAAAATGTCAAACCCAGGAAGACAATTAAATACAAAATTTTATTAAGCAAATGTACAACAGCTTTATAGGCTATTTTACAGCTCAAATATAGATTTTCTTTCATTTCCACTCAGGAGTTTGAGATTCTGTAAAGAACTGTGAAAACATTTAATAAAAAAACAAAAACACTCAATTATGAAACCTTTCAAACCAGGAAAGCTGATCTGAAATAATGTTTTGTCAGGATGGTCTAAAAGAAAATATTCTAACTAGAATAAAAAAAGAAAGCCTTTAAAAAAACAAATGTAAAGAACATTTTTACATCATCTTCCCAAAATGTTTTCAGGTGATCACATTTGACCTGATGATGCTCTGTCTTTCCACTGCAGTGTGGTATTTTTGTCTTGTATATTTAAAAAAAACCCACAGCTATTAATCTTTGGGATGAAATCGTGTTTCTTTTTTTTCACAGCACCAAAACAATATGAAGTGCAATTAGTTTATAGAAATTAAAACGACTATAATGCTCCTATGAATAAATCTAAAAAAAGATTTTAAATGTTCTTTCTGAAAGTTAAATGTACCTTTCATTGCACTCTGCATGTACATCATTTTATATTTGTGATAAATTGTATTACAATAGCCAAATATCCTACAAAATGTAAGAAGAACAAACTGTCAAATACAAATATTTTTAGCAGATACTAAAGCTCTAAGATTTTACCAAAGGGGGAAGGTTTTGTCCTTGATATTACATCTTTAGGTACAGTGTAAAAACAGAGCTGCAGACTGATCTTTTATGTTGGGCGAATGTGCATCAGCCCTGCACTAAACCACATCATTTGTCGCAAGGTCAATAAATTACTTTTCCTCCAGCTTTCCTGCTTAGAAATGAAATTGTATTAAAACTGGTCTTCAGAAATGTAGACAAACTCCATGGATGGATGAGAAGAGACTTGAGGGACATCAGTAAGCACCTCGTAGTCCACTGCTTCGAGAGCCTCCGACTCCTCCTGAGCTGCTGTAGTAACCACCTCCCCCACGGCCTGAGAAAGTGCAGGAAAACTATTAAAAGCCTCAACTGAAAAAAATCTTATCAACTGAAGATAAGTATTTCTTTGTACTATAACAGTAATCATCGACGAGAATAAGTGATTTGTGATGGTCTGAATGAGAACTCACTCATATCACCTGCTTCACTGGCGGTTGAGTTAAGGAACAGCTCAATATAGCGATGCTCTGTGGAGAAACATCCAAACATTTATAATGATCAACTCCTGCTGGTTAATGGTGCTTTCCCTAATCCTTTGGCGAGAACATGACTTAGTAGAAGTGAACCGAGAAATCGGCTGGTGGCTGTAATCAACAGTTTCCAGGTTTACCCCACTGTGAAACTCAAAACTCAAACACAGTAACCAAGCCCTACCAGGTCACTAACAACAAAACCCTTCAGTGTAGATGTTTGTAGCTGGCATTATCTTATATATGCTGGCATTAAATATAGGACAAAAAAGTCAGAGACATACGCATGTGATTTTTGTCTTTGGACATGGCTGCCACAGCATCTTCATGGGAGCGAAACTCCACATCTGCCTCTCCAGTCGGCTTTCCATTAGGCGCCATGTCGATGTGGACCCTCAGTGGATTCAGAGGAGAGAAGAACTAAAAATATAAAAAATAAACACGAGGGTTTAAAAAAAAAAAACAGTCGAGGCTCTTAGCTATGATTCTGCAGCAGTATTTACTGGAGACTAATGGCTAAGGGATGAATATTACTAACACTAGTCTCTAACTTTACATCCACCTTTAGTTGTTCATATTCTTCTACAAGAAAGAAACAAATGTAACCTTTAAAACAACTTATTTTAAAGGCTGGAATGAAATAACAAAAGCTGAAGACTTAATTGCTACTAATTCCCCCCTCTTTAAGAGAGGTGGACCATGTTGCAGACACTCTGATGCAATGCATCAATACTCTCGGTAGAAATTCTGTAAGCACGTGTTCTTACTTTTGCAACATCGCCCTCTGTGGCCCGAAAAGGTAAACCCCTCATGTGCACAAAATGGCCGCTGTGGAAACCCGAGCTACCTTCAGATTGTCTGCTATAACTGTGGCTGCCGCCAATTCCTGAAGAGAAGAAACGCAATGAAACTCAGAAATTTACCAAGCAGGATTTATTACTGAATGTTATCAAGAAAGTATCTTTGAGAAAAGACTAAAAGTCCAGTCCAGCAAGTATCTTTGAAAACCTATCCTAGATGTGTTTTATAAACTGTAAACTTACCTAAAATGTGTAAAATGCTGATTTATTACAAAAACATTTATCCTTTCGGCTGGATTAAATCGTAGGCATGTGTGTTTTCCATAGAACTTTACCTCTTCCTCCCCTCTCTCCTCTCATCCGGTCATCAAACATCTCACCATAACAGTAGTCACTGAGACCATTGTAGTTGTCGAAGCTACTGTAACCTGGACACAGAGCGAGAAGGAAAACATTAAGATTGTACTGCAGCACGTATAAAAGACAGCTGAACAAAAGTTTCCTTTGGTCAACCAGCAGAATCACTGGCATAGCTAAAAGGACATTGTATGCTTTTTTTCCCCCAAGTCTCAAACCTATTCTGGGTCAGTAAACCAGTAAATAAATACTTCTCTTTATAAAGGTTAACTCAGAGAATAAATCTCTCAGTGTATGCTACATTAGATTTAAAGAGACAGTAAATGCAGATGTTTACCTCCTCCGTAACCACCTCCACCTCTTATGTTGTCCATCAGACCCACACTACGTCCAGGCCCATACAGGCTTCCCCTCGGGGCTGCGATTACAGGTCTGTCATAGGGCCCAGGTCTCTGGGTTCCAGTTCCCCGCCTGGGAAGGTCATAGTGGGCTTTGATCTCCCAACGACTGCTCTTAAAGATTTCTATGTATCTGTAACATGAGAGGTCCGAGGGACAATGGGGAAGTAGATGAGAGGCTTAAAGTGCATAAAAGGCTAACATTTGTAACAGGCACACATCATAGACAGAGACAAGATAAACTTCCTCATAAAAACATAAGCTGGGCATTTGCCTATTCTCAAAGATTTCTATTTCAACCTCACCACTAATGCTTGTGGCCTAATCCTTACAGGGTGTTAAGGTATTGCCTTTCTGCTGACTAAGCATCACTTCGGTGCTATGAAGGGCCTATGGGGTATCTACAGTGCTGACAAAACTATTCACCCTTTGAACTTTTTTTTTTTCCATTTTGCCACATTACAACCCCAAACCTCAAAGCATTTATTTGGGATTTTTTTGTTTTAAACCAACACAAAATAATGCACTATTGTGATGTGGAAGGACAATTATACACGGTTTGACATAAATTCCCTACAATTTCTATCAGAGTGGATTATCATGTTGGTTAAGATCAACTTTCAGAGCTTGCCAAAGATTCTTAATTGGGTTTAAGTCTGGACTTTGACTGGGCCATTCTAACAATGTGTTTAGGGTTATAGTCCTGCTTAAAAGAAAGTTTGCCTAGATTAAATCTTTCTCCGCCTTCAGCAGGTTTTCTTCCAAAATTGCTCTGAAATTAACTTCATCCATTCTCAACATCAATGTCCAGCTTCCTTGGCCCTACTGAAGAAAAGCATCCCCCCCATCATGACACTATCGCCACTATATGTCCCCATTTTGATTGTGCAGGGTTAGTTTTAAACCACACATAGCACTATCACGCAGGCCAAAAGAGTTAAATTTGGCCTCTTTGGGTCAGAGCACCTTCTCCACATGTTACCATGCTGTGTTTCTTAGTCATTATGAGGCTTTTTGTTCACTAATGTTCTCAAACAAACCTCTGAAGCCTGAGAGATGGACTTAATTTGCTAATTATGTAGCTTCTGAAGGCAATGGGAGGCACTGGGTTTTATTTAAGGGTGCCAGAGTAAAGGGGTAAAATACTAATACACAAACATTCTTTTCAAAATTGTATAACAAAAAATAAGTACAACAATGTATTTTCCTTCACTTTTTGTGCTACTTTGTGTTGGTCCATCTCATACAATCTGCCACTTCAAAATGTAAAAACGTTCAGGGGGTGTGAATACTTCTGCACCGCACAACATAGCTCAGCATGATAAGTTATCTAACATCTCCAGATGTCGCTGTCTCAAATGTTTACCATAGACTGTGTATAATATAAATCCCTCACCATCTTCAAAATGTAGTTAATAACAGGAAACCCCTTAAAACCATTTCATTAATATGTTGGAATTACACAACCCCCCCAATTAAA
Source organism: Crenichthys baileyi (assembly GCA_036173005.1). Taxonomy (NCBI): domain Eukaryota; kingdom Metazoa; phylum Chordata; class Actinopteri; order Cyprinodontiformes; family Goodeidae; genus Crenichthys; species Crenichthys baileyi. Next base: position 48,788 of record JAHHUM010002738.1, on the reverse strand, counting down.
TCACCAACTTTCCCCTTTTTCTCCAAAAATGTTTTAGCCCACAAACCTGTACATATAATTCACCCACTCCTGAACCCATCTTAAGTAACACCACAATTATTCTAAAATGATCATCCATAAAATGCCATAGAAACCCAACCCAGTCCAGCCCGTCCCTCTCCCATCCGTCCCACCTGTGCCCTATTCTTTCCTTGTGTTTCCCCAGAGCCTTTTCTGCTATCTCCTTTGAAGCAAACTGCACGAAGGCTTCCCCTGTGCTCCTCCCCTGGTAGTCCACTGGCAGAGTTATCCCATTTGGCACGATTCTGAACCCTTCAACCCAAGCACACAAATACATTGGTCGGTAGGTAGACTGGTAGGAATAATTGAGAACAAAACACCCACTGCATCACTGGAGCTTTCAGGATTAGTGTCATCATTGATCATTGTCAGTATCATCTTGTAAAACTTCACACACATTGTAATTTCAGGAGCCTGGATTTACAATTATATCTACCCAGCAGTAAAATTACACAACTGTGGGTCTGGAGTCAGTATGTGAATTAGAATCAGATAACTAAAGGAATTATACCCTACATGCAAATGGCCACAGTCTGCTCCACCGCCTCCTTTATCTTCATTTGGTTGATGTTGAAATTAGTCTGGTGCTTTTCCTGCACTATCATTTTTTAAGCCATCACCTGAGACAGATGATGCAAATTAAAATACTGATACCTCCTGATAATACTGACTCCAGATCGTCTACCCTCTGTCAACCCAGCCCAGCTCAAACATTTCTATAAGCATGATCACAAATAAGCATGAGGGCACCTAAAAACAAGCAAAGACATGAATTCAGTCATAACAATCAATCAACGTGTAGTTTGGAGTATTCGGATTTTTTTATGGTGACTCATATTTCCTAATATGGCATTGGTTAAGATGCACTGAAACTAATAACTCATTGTGCCAATTATGAAAAATGTTCCACATCCTGAAGCAGCAAACCAGCCCAGATCCTTACACTACCACCACCATGTTTGCCTATGGGTGGCATGTTCTTTTTCTGAACTGCTGTGTTAGTTGAAACACAATTATTCAGTCCATTTTAACAAAGGGGGAATTAACTTTTCACACAGGGCTAAGTTGGTTTGTAAAACTTCTTCCCTTAATAAATGAAACCTATTTTTGTATTTACTCAGATAATCTTTGTCTGGTAATAAAGTCTGATGATCTGAAACATTTAAGTGACAAGAAAACAAAAATTAATAAAACAAATCTGTAAGGGGTGAATACTTTTTCATAATGTTTGTGTTTTCATTTCAACTATTTCTTGGCTTTTCACTAAAACCTACTTGTGAGTGCTGACCATGTATGAAAAGAAATTAAACTTGGCTTTACTGTACTCTAATTAATGCAATTAGATTTGAATCTAACAGTATTACTGGACTGTAATATTATAATGTAATAAAATTAGATTGATTTAAATTTGGACCAAACTAAAACTATAAATAATTGGGTATGAATCATACCTTTTTGTTTTGCTTGTTGTGAATTAGTGCTACAACTGTTATGGCCATTCTATCAAACTTTGTGTCTAAATGCTGTAAGTTTTAAATAACCTTTTTTCTTTTTTGGCCTTTATGCAGTTAACCAACAAAGTCAACAATGAAACACAGCAACTTTTAATGTGAAACAAGTCTGCAATCAAGACTTCAAGAAGTGTGGTAGAATCCATCATAAAAGCTACAAAAACATGTCAGCATTTGTGTACCTGAAAAGAACTGGACAATCTCCTCCTTGCTACAGCCAAAGGGCAGTCCTCTTAATTTTAGCATGCAGCCATTGCAGCTGTCAGGAGGAGGGCCGCTACGTCTCAGCACCCATTCCATCTCACTATGTTTTGACTTAAACACTGTTTTAAACACACGAACACAAGGAAATATAAACCTATAATCACAATAGCTATGCAAAGAATCAGGACAATGATGCAAAAATAAGAAACATTTGGTAATTTATTATGATTTATGCCTAGATAGGATTAGACTCAAACAAAGACCTCCCTATTTATTCCACCACATGGTGGCCATAGTAATAACTAACAGCGTCTGCAGTAAAAGACGGAACTGGAATGGACAACAGCATAATCAATTATATTACAAATAAAAAGCCATAATTTAGAGACAAAACTGTTCCGTGAAATCACAACTCCAACTCTAAAGAGTTTTGTCACAGTCTTACCTTCCACGTATCTGTGTCCCATGTATTTACGGTCCTTGGCAAGAGCATTCTTGTAATCATCAGCTGTTTTCAGCTCAATAAATGCCTCACCGGTGGAACGGCCATCTTTAGTGTAAGTCAGACAAACTCCACTTACTCCTCCCACGATGTACACAAGTCTGCGTTGGAGATCGACTAAATGCAGGCGATGCACTTAAAAACAAATACTGACCAAATTCTAAAATGTTTTCTAGGTTTTGACGTGATCTTGTACAGACAGAATATATGTTACAGTACGAGACACAGCACAGTGAAAAGCAAGCTGAAAGCTCGATCAAGATTCCAAATCTGTATAGTTCATTAACAAAATGAAACTAATTTGTCTAGCACTGGCTGAACAGAATAGTGCAGGAGCAAAGACCTTCACAAAGGATAAGTAAATTTTACACATTATGCGCCTATAATATGGTTGTTTAAAACTTCATCTGAAACAGTTACCAAAAGGTGCTGGTCATTTCATCATTATGTACCTTTGTAGCTTTTCACGCACAAAACAGTGCTGTTTATCAGACGACATTTTGCATTGACCACGTCACCTGTTAGGATGAAGTTTTTTACCCACATCGAAAACTGCCAAATTCATGTTATAAATAATAAACACTCTATTCATAGTCTACAGTAAGAAAATGTGGTTATATGACTAATAGATAATAACTGCATCACCCATGTATTTTGGTTTGTTTGAGGGTGATAATCATCATAGTTCATAAGTGTCAACTAGCCCAAATAGGGATCAGGACATAAATACGCAGAAAAAGAGGAGAAAACTGAAATAATACAAGTTATTAGCAAATAATACACATAAGATTTGGGCATTTGTACGATTACTCATTTCCATAAGTAGGTACATGGATACAAAATGGTTTGCTTATGGCTGAAAAGTGCAAGTACAAAGGGACAAAGTAGCAATGTAGGGCTATAAAAATAGGGATAGAAATTGAGGCAAATTAACCTGGAGTCATTTTAATACATCACATGTCCTAGAACAAACTACTGTTAATTGTGACTAACAGAAATCATAGTTGATGGTCTGCTTCAGTTGATGAGTGAGATTTTTCTCACCAGAGAAGAAACTGGCCACCTCGTCCCGTGAGCAGTTCCAGGGAAGTCCTCTGATCCGGACCACATACCCATCATCATTCAAAGACATCCTTCCTGCCACAGACAATATAAGCAAGGAAAGAGATATTTAATTACAGTGTTCTTACATAGTATGATACTATCAGTGAGTACATGACTTTTGTTCCAGTCACTTGATTTGTGATTACTATCCTTTACTGTCCTCTCAAAAGCCGATTCTTATCAATTTGTTGCGGGTTTAAATTGAACAAAGTCAAAAAACTCAAAATGTAATTCTTAATCCATTTATTTACAAAACAACTTCTACAACAACAATTATTCAAACAAATGCACAAAGTTAGAACCTTTATCAAAGAACATTTGCAAAAAGCTCAATGGCAATATTTCCACCAGCACCCTTTTTGTATGATTTTTTTTAAAGTTAATTCCTCATCATAAATAAATACTTAGGAATTTTTAAACCCTTCAACTGCAGTTTTGGCAAAGGAGTCATTTTTTGGTACCCAAAAACGCAAAAGGTTGACCGCGAAGACTCGGATTGTGCTGTTTAGTTAGAACTGCATATTAAAAGACAAAAATAATAAAATAATTTGACGCAAAATACACGTGATGGACGATTAACCGGTGGAATAGGTAAACCACGTAAACAGGAGTACCCCTTGTTTGATTTTATAAGACAGAATTACGGCAGCAGAAAAAGCTTCGTGTTTGCACGCAGCTAACCCAGCCGTTCATCTAAGAGTCATAAACGTAACCGGAGCTCACCTTTAAACTCGTTAACTACGTTTTGTCTGCCTCCGGAAAAACTTGCTATCTACTTGTTAATAAAGAAATATCACAACATTTATCTTCCTATAAACTGAGTTATACAATATTTAAGCAGACGTATTTCCTCATTCAAGCTAACGAGGTAATGTTAGCTTTACCGTTGTAGCTGTTAGCAGGCCAACTGCAGGGCAGAAACAGCGGTCAAGACGACGAGCCTAAGTGATCCGCAGGCCAAAATCTCGAAAAGTATGGCCGAGAATCAACGTATACTTATAGTAAAATGCGTTAACTACAAAAATAACTAATCTACAAACATAAATTACGTTACTAAAGCTTTTTTACCCCGGTGTTTTCCAGCTCCTAAGATTTCACTATCAGGAAACGCGCTTAGGTAGTTTTTTTTGTGTAATGAGGCGGATGGCAGACCAATTGTAAGCATTACCGCATTACCGCCACCTGTTGGCCTGGAGAGCTGACAGCAGATTGACAGGAACAAAATTACATTTAAACTGATTTTTTTTTATCTTAAGTATGATATATTTTCTTGTTAAAGGACTTAACATGCTTAACAGAGCTAATTTGCTATCAGAAGCTTTTACAAATTTCTGACAATTGTGTTCTTCAATCAAACAGGAGATGTCGGAAAGCAGGGTTGCAACTAACAATTATTTTCATAATCAATTAATATGTTGAATATGTTTACAATGAATCGTTTTTGTAATTAATTTTATCTAGACTTTGTTTAAGCAGGTAGGTTATTCGGAACAAACTTAAGAGACATCACATATGAATTGAACATGCATGAGGAATTCCGGTGGCACAATCTGCCTTTGGAGACATTGGATATCAGCTAACTGGCAGGTAAGGAGTCGGAGCTGTTGTGTGAGGTTGAGCGATACCAGCTAGTTGCAGTTGGCCACACTTCTACGCCCACCTTGGGCTCTGGTACCCAAATCCCTGAGGGGGACTGGACCTTCTCCTGCTCTGGAGCTGCCTAGAGAGAGAGGTGCCAGGCAGCTGTACGGATACCAACAATGGTGTTATCTAGAGGGGTGTGATTGGTAACAATGGCCTTGCCAATCTGAATTCAAACACTGTTTAGTTATTGGACTTCTGTTGACTTCATGGGAGCACAAGATATTGAAGCGGTGTTCAGGGAACATTGGGTGGAAGACCATGTTAGGGTGATTCACTCCTCAGTGAGAATTTTCTTTATGATCCAAGACATGTAGGGGACCTGACATAAATGTTAGTCAAATGGCGAGATCCTAAAATTATATTTATTTATTTTTATTATGCTAAAAGGTTTTCCAAACATTTGATAAAAATTCATTCAATATGTTCCTTCTTTTATGAACCTGTTATGTTTTACTGCCATCCTTCCAGACCTTCATTCCACTTATGAAGAAATGTTTTTCATTTGATTTGCCAAAAATAAATAAAACATTTTACATCAGGGCGCGGCGCTGATGGTGTAGGGGTTAAGCGTGCGACCATATGCAGAGGCTACAGTCCTCAAAGTGGCTGCCCCTGGTTCGAGTCCCAGACTGGGTGACATTTGCCCAATGTCTCCCCCCTCTTTCCTGTCTGCCTACTGTCAATAAATAAATAAATAAAGGCCACTAGTGCCGAAAAAACATCTTAAACATTTTACAACATAGTCTGTTGTTCTCCACTGAGCAGGTAAGCTTATTAAACACTTTCTGTAGAGACAAAGGTGTTAATTTGTGGTGTTTAAAATATAGCATACAGGCTTTTTCTTGACCTTTCTAGGACTCCCATCTTTTGTTCTGTTATCAACATTACAGCTTTCAATAACTGTATTCATAAAATGGTATGTATGACTGAGTAAAACTGTATCCTTGTCTAATTAGTTTAGTTTAAATAATATTAGATATTCCATGTATTATTCAGAGAATTTAAACAATTAACTAATTAATGGTATACTTGTGATTAATTGCTATGATTTATTTCGTATTAATTCTGCAGCTTTTAAACCCAGAGCTGTATGTTACAATCACCACTGTTGTGCAATTATGATTGTTTCACTAGTAGCAACTGTTAATAATTAGCTGCTAATAGCCAACTAATTAGCTAACTAATTCTTGGCCTGTCCATGGCGGCTGCAGGCTCAGCAGGTGGTTGAAGTGTGCTTTTCTGCACTAACCGTAGCCTGATCTCAGCTAGTCATTCTGTTATTTTCCGCTCCCTGCTATCTGCTTCTGGCAGCTGAAAGTGAATATGAAGGGTTTTAGTAAATGTAGTGAATAACTGCAGGTACCAGAATAGAAAATATTATTTTTTAACAGAACTGTTTGACATTATAGGTTAATGTAGGTATTTCATAAACTGTGTTGCAACAGTTTTTCCTTAGAAAACGTATTAATTGTGTGTCTTCCTCACATTTTTTTAGCATGTGAATTCATAGTAAGAAAAATATTTTAATATAGTACCGCGCTGATCAAACAGAGCAATTTCATTTTTTCTTGTGCATAAAACCTATTCCTAAGACTGTCTTTACATGTAAACCTTATTGTGTTGAGTGTGAACTCTATTTACGTTCATTTTCATAGTTTATGCAAACAGCTCTGCAGGAGGAGAGACCACAGTTCCAAGTTTGGATGCAGTTTCCTAAAAGTCCCAGTGGTCCTCTTCACCCCTACGTCCTGCGATCATCTACTCCACTGTCAATGCATCTTCTACCTTACATAAATTTTATAGACAGTCAATGTATCAGTTCAGCTGATTATCTGTTTGTTTTTTGTTATTCTAATAAATACATTTTATCTAAAAACATTTTGTGTCTGTTTGTGCTGTAGATATCTGAAATGAGTTTACCTGATGATAATAATAAAAGTAAAATATGTTAAGTGTTACTCAGTGTTCAGTAGTATTGTAAGTTAATCATGCAACTCTGGCCAGATGCAGGTTGGTTAAAAATTAAATGTAAAATAATAGTAACTTTTCCTGCTCATGAATCGAAATAATGGAGAGAATTAATCACCTGTATAACTCTAAAACTAGTCATCATTTACTATCCTTTGTCAGTTGAGACAAAAAATTATTTCTAAGCAAATAGTGCTTCGAAAGGAGTAAAGGTTTGAATTTTTTTTGGTGGACAATCATGCTTAAACCACCATTATTTACTTAGTAAAGCTTTTTTATGATCAAAACTAAAAACCATGGCTCAATATTTTAAGGTCTCAACTTAGTATAGACAGTTCTTTCTGATTAATTATTTATATTTATATTTGTCAAAGTAACATTTTTTCCCTGATTTTGCTATCATTATTAATGTGAAAATAATCAAATTCTCGAGGAAAGCAGGACTATTTACTGAAACTCTGTCACTACTGTCAGTGTGTGAATGTGTTCCAGTACTGCATCCTCCCGTTCTGGACAAGAACGTACTTTCACCTGTACATGCCAAGCACACACCAATGTACTGGCATACTTGGGTAATGATAAACCCCTAAGAGTTTGTAGAGTGGTTTGCTGTGCTGCTAAAGTAATGCTTTTGTTGCTAGATTTAGCGCCTTTTCAGACCCCCTAATGGACTTTTATTTAAACGGGCTACATTTGGCAATGAGCTGAGCATGTGCAGAAAAATACCCCCTACCATCCCCATAAAACTCTGCTTAGAACATTCTTTTCAAATTCTTTGTCGACTCACAGAGTTTTTGTTCATTCTGATGATGGTATCAGTTTAATTAGGAACGAAAACAGAACAAAACATAGATTGTATAAAGAAAAATGTAACAATAGTTATTAATTTAGTTCAATAAAAAAAATCAGCAACTCAGTCAAAATTAAATTGGTGTTGCAGGGTTGAAGCTTTAGGACAGTCTAATGTTTTTTTCTTAACTTTATTGTGAAATAGGAGCATAACAGAACAAAAACAGTGAACAAAAACATAATAGCTTGCAATTTAGGTCGTAGACTACAGTTTCAGCGTACCACACGTCTACAATCTGGCTTTTTCTTTTTTTTGTTGCTGCTGCTGTTTGTTTTTGGAGTACAGGACCAAAACCTGATATTCATTTTGATTTATTTTTCAAGTTCAGCTATTGTTGTTTCAAAGGATAAAAAATAATTCTGGCTCTTCTTAGGTTCCATAAACTTGCAACACCTCAAACTGCTTCAGATTGTGCTGAGCCAATGGAAGTCTGCAGTCGTGGCAGTAAGGGGGAGTCGCTGAGAAATGCAGTCTGCAAACCAAAAAGAGAAGGTTGAAAGTCCACAGACAGCAGCAAGGTCACTGACACAACAACACCGTTCAAATTGATTCAGTTTTAGGCCTAGTAATAATGGAGATCTCCGTTTATATGATGGATGCCTTCACAAATTCACCATTCAAAGGAAATCCTGCGGCTGTTTGTCCACTTTTGCAAGTGAGTTTGCATCTGTGTTAAACTATTACTGAGATTTTTCAGCTTTATGGCTTGTGAACAACTTAAGATATACTGTATATACCCAATCACTGAACAATAAAGTGTGCTAAGAAGTATTAAATAGATAATACTCCTTATTGGGATGTAATAAAAAAAAGTGCATGCTTTATTTGATCAGAGCTGCTTTATTGATGTAACTGAGAGCAAAGTAAACTGTTTCAGGTTAAAGGGGTTGCATGATCACACCATTAGTTTTAAAATGTGCAGCCCGACACACTATCCTGCGTCTGAACCTCAAGTCCTAATAATAAATGCATCATATTTATATGTGTGCATCATATTATCCTGTGTTTTTTAACAGGAGCTGGACGATGATTTGTATCAGAAGATAGCAGCAGAGATGAACTTGTCAGAGACCGCTTTCATCACCATGATCAACCCTACAGATACTTTCACTTCTGGTAGCTTTTTACAGCTAAGATCTAATGATTCAGCAGTAATTTATGACCTCTGCCACAGAAAATGTTTCTTGCTGACTTTTTAAGATGGCAAATTTAAGGAATCTATGGATATTAAAGTTGTGTGTGACAAGACGTCATTTTTAAAATGGTGTTGTAATTAAAGGGTCAAGATTTCACCTTAGATGGTTCACACCAACAACTGAAGTGAATCTGTGCGGCCATGCCACCCTGGCCTCTGCAGCAGTGCTGTTCCAGCATAAAAGTAAGACGTGTCTAATACACGTATGAACACCACATGAGGACTAAAAGTGTGTCATTCACTGGAGATCAAGAATTTTTTAGCTTTCAAACTTTAAATGATGTGCTGGGCAAATGACTGGAGCAACATGTCTTAGTCAGCATATTTCAACCACATGAAAACATTTAAACAAACTGAAGTACATCATCCCTCAGATAATGTTAATCCAACGCTGGTGTTTGAGACCAAGAGTGGAGCTCTAGCTGTGACCAAGAAGAAAGAAGGATACATCATGGACTTTCCTCTGAATCCGCCCACCAAGGAGGTACATTACACAGTCATGAACACATCAAGACAAAGCTACAGAAAATTAATATTCTAGAAAAAATCTATGTTCTCTCATAAGCGAGTGAATCAAGTATATCCTATTTATATTGCACCTTTCACTGACATAAACACAAAGTGCTTCACAAAATCCGAGCATAAAGATTAAAACATGATTAAATTAAAGATCTAAGCCTCATGATATGATTCCCTAAAGCTCTGTGCAGTTTTTGCACTTGCTGGACAACAGCAAACCTGAGCATGCACATCTAAAGCCCTACAAAGGGATTATTGGGTTTTTAAAGTTTTAGAGACGGACAGCAACATAATGTTTCTAAATGAGACAATTAAGAGGTGCCAACATTTCCTGAGACCCAACGAAATGCACATTTGGGAAAAAGCTTTCCATAGATTTGTATTTTCAAGTTATAACATCAAGGCCAAAATCTTTAAATTCCTTGCTGATACAGTGAGACTTTGTTTCTGTAGTTTTGAAGAGTGAATTGATACCTTATACATGAAAAGTTTTGCTTTATATGAGAAACGAATTTTGTCTTGTACCTGCATTGCAAACATCACACCTCGTTATGTAAAGAGGACGGTTTTTAATCAGCCTATTATAAATCCTGTTACAATCCTGTATATTCTGTTACAGTTTATAAAAGTGCAAATGTTTTAAATTTCAGCTTTAGCTGAAATAGAATTTTTTTTTTAACATGTATGCATTTTAACTAAAACATCTGGATGGACAGATTACAAAAAAATGTGAAAAAATTCTTTGTTAAAATTGCATCTGTTTTATATGTCAGGATCACAGCGACTTTAAAGATATCATAAAGGTCAGTAATAAAATGTCCACACCAGTCATGAGCACATCCGTTTAAACACTTCTCTTCACACTGTTTACGTGTGTGTTTAACACTGTTGCGGTATTTATACTTTTATACAGGCGACAGCAGGAAACCACCCAGTTGAGGAGGTCTTCTTCAGCCGGCACACAAAGAAGCTGATGATTCGATTGGCGGACAGCTGTGAAAGGTTATCTATGAAACCCTGGAAGCAGACACATAAACACATCGAAAAGCCAGCCACAATTTCCTTACATTCACACCTCTGATCTTCTGCTCTTCTTTAAAAAGGGCTGAACTGAGTATTGCCTGTGTATACGTGTAATGTCTCCAGGTCAGTGCTAACCAGTCTGAAAGTTGACCCAGTTGCTCTTCTGAACAGTGAATCTAGTGGTAGAGTCAGAGGAGTGATCGTTACAATGAAAGGTAACCAGAAAAACTTATTGAAGTCAAACCTGAAGCATGTTGTAAGTCAGTTTTATTACCTGCTCTGTCAGAAATGTTGCATCGGATTAGGACTAACCTCTTCAAGTGGAATCAATAAAAACATCATCCTCTTAACTTATTTATATATATATATTAATCTGACATCAGGGTCCCCAGACTGTAAGCCAGGATTTGACTTCTGCTCCAGGTACTTTGCTCCGTGGGTCGGCGTCCCAGAAGATCCAGTCTGTGGTAAGTTGAACACTCTCACAAATAACCCTAATTCTGATCCTTATTGCCTTCACATACATGTGAAATACACATGTATCTTCTGCTCTTTTAGGGTCTGCCCACACTGTCCTGGGTAGTTACTGGTCAAAAATACTTGGAAAAAAGAAAATGCTTGGTGAGTTAATAGATGGAGTTAGAGTACGTTCTGGATTTTGCTTTAGAGAAAATTTCAAGTTGAGCTCTGGAATTTCTTTCATGACGCTGGTTTGTCTCTTGTTGGGTTTGTCATCATGACAACTTAAGCTTCACTGTCAAGTCATTTATCAATATGTAAGAGAAAAAGATATGGATACTGTTTCTCCTTAATAACAACAAATAAGATATAAAACACATATAAACACATATACCTCTCACACTAGTGGTGTGCATTTGTGTTCAGCTCTCTTTATCTATTTTATGGCCCTAAATAACATCAGTGGAACTAGTTGCTTTCAGAAGTTTGTTAAATAACATCAGTGAACAGACCAATACCAAGGAACACAGCAAACAGGTCAGGGAGAACGTTGTGGAGAAGTTCGAAACAAGGTTAGGTTTTAAAACAAAACTCAAGATCTGGGCATCTCAAAGAGCATTCTTCAATTTACAATCTGAAAACGGAAAGAGGATGGCACAATTGCAAACCTACAAAGACATGGCTATCCTTGACAGAGCACCTAAGGAGAGTATTCTTCAGAGAAGCAGCTAAGTGGCCCATCTGTAGAAACAATCGAGATTTATTGATCAGGTGGAAGAATCTGTTGAAAGGAGGAGAAGCAAGAAGAAAACCATGAGAGGTCACATTTGAAGTTTTCAATGAATCATGTTGGTGGTTGATAATGAGATGAATGGAGTTCAATTCAGGGTAATTCTGAACAAAAACCTATTAGGGGCCACAAAAGATTTGAGACTGGGAAACAGTTTTCTTTTAAGCAGAACAACTACTCTAAACATACAGTCAGAGCTACAATGGGATGGTACAAAGATCAAAGATCAAAGCATATTTATGTATTAGAACGGTCCAATACAATTTCAAGCCAAATCCAATTGAAAAATCTGTGACAATATTTGAAAATTGCTATTTATGAAAAAATTGTGTAAAACACAAACTGATTTACATGGGTATTTTATTTATTCGGAAGTAAAATACATGCGCTTATTAATTTTCATATCAGCCTTACTGCCAGCTTTCCAATCCCTCCTCAATTTAACGCACACCCAATAAAAAAACAAGGTAACTGAACCAGTTGAAAACTGGAAGTTAAGAATTGGTCCAATGTTTTCGTGAGGGAGGGGTAACAAGATGCAACACACTGAATATAGGGACTGACCCCTTGCGATCATCTTCGGTATGCTAAGGGCACAAACCAAATACTTATGTGTTGTACTGAGAATACAGACTGAAAGGGAGCTAAAGATTTGTGGTGCCACAAAGTGTCTTCACTGTTTGGTTTGCTGTACATATCCCTCCAATGATATAACTACTTCTGTTTGCTCCATAGGCTATTATACTTTATTCAAACAGTACAGTACTTTTGACTTATCTTTTGTTAAATATTATGTTGGTTGTTCTTTTTAAGTCTAGATATTTTAGTAATATTCTGATTAAAAGCCAAATAGGTTGTAATTCTTCCATGACTTCTTTACTTGAACTGCTTCTTGATTTCTTTTGTGAGCTCCCATCTTCCTTGATGATAACTGAGTCTTGATCTTATGTCTGTAGCTTACCAGTGCTCGAGTCGAGGTGGAGAGCTGGAACTTGAAGTGAGAGATGATGGAAGGATCAACATAGCTGGAGAGGCCTTCACTGTACTGCAGGGGGTCATCAGACTATAGATACAGTCACAGGAAGCCAATGAGAACCGCCTGAAAGTAAAATAGATTATTTTAAATCACTTTAAAGAAGTAAATGAGCTCCAATCCACATTGACTAGTCTCACTAGTAATCATAACACCTCAGTTAGGTGTAAAGTTGACATGCTTCATTTTGCTATATTAATGTTAGTAAACCATCAGTCTCTTAATTGATCAAGAATCTGTCGGAAATATTGTTTTTTTTACTGTCCTATTCGACAATTTTATTAAACATTTAAAGAGCTGTCTGTTTCCTAATGGTTTAATTAAGTAGAAAGGAAGACAAAACAAAAGATTAAAAAACACTGAAGACTAATGCTATCCACTTGTACGGGGAAATAGGGCAGGTATTCTGAATGCGAAATAAATTTTCAAAATCTTGTCCAAGCTGGTAAAAGTTTAAACTATTAAAGGTTTGCTATTCTTTTCAGGAGTTTAAAGACATGGTTTCAAGGTCTAAAATCCTGAATTAATATCTAACGTATATTGGAAGGAGGGACTGTGGCAGAAGAAAAAGAAAGGAAAACTTCTGCCTTTCCAAACCTCCTGTACAACAACCTGCCTTATAGAACTGGAAAAGAGGGGCGGACGGTTTTGGCTTTAACAGTGGTTCTGTCTTCCAGGAAGATCACTCAGAGTGGATTGCACCTTGTTCTGGTTCAGGTGGTTGTATGTTTGGGTGGTTAAAGTACTTCTAAAGAGAAGGACTGCGAAATGCTGACCACATCAGCATGATGAAGCAAAAAACACAAAAATTAGACAAAAGTAACAAAGCGTCACAATCAATCCCCTGTTCTGACAAGGTTAGTCAAACATCCTTGCTGGTTCTGTTGTTCCTCTTGGGTGTCAAAACTTAGCTGTCTCATGAACTGGTAGTTTCCAGGGAAAGACGTTAGGCAAACCTTGGACAATGTGTAGCCATATGAACATAGCCAGTTAATAAGAAAAATATTTCCCTTTTTCCTACCATATTCTTTAAAAAAAAGACGACAAGAAATTAAAAAATTGATTCTTGCAGATAGAAATCCCGTCTCCAGGCTGAGGGTCGTTCTTTTATATTTAGAGCTCACCAACTAATTAACACTCCAATACTAATTACTGAATAAAAACGCAATCACTGGTTACAACTAAACGTTTATTGTTTTACATACAGTATCTAGCTTATTTATAAAGTGCTGATCCACAACAAAAGTTGTCTCATGGCACTTCACAAGACAAACCGATAAGTTATGCAGAGAAACACATAACGCTGGTGCTGTAGGGGGTTAAGCGAACGACCCATGTGCATAGGCATTAGACCTCAATGTGGCTGTCCTGAGTTCGAGTCCCAGCCTTGGTGACATTTGCTGCATATCTGCCCCCATTTCCTGTCTGCGTACTTTGATAAAAAAAAAATATTGGAAAAATAAAGGCCACTAGTGCCGCAAAAACAACTCTGTCATAGTTCTGAAACATTGCAGTCAAATCTTTTTTTTTTTTTCCAAGTTAGTAAAAAGTGTACTTAGGAAATGTAGCTGATTGCATCGGGTGACTGAATTTGCAGCAATCACTCCTCCAAATCATGCATGTGGAAACTAGACAGATGGTTGCATCAACTCATTAACTTTACAGCAGCTTAAAAATTAGCTAAATAGGCTGGTGCTTGTAAGAGATACTTTGAGATATACTAACACTGAGCATTAAGGGCTGTAGAGGACAGATATAATTATTCCTGTTCATCAGAGCGGTTCACGTAAGAAGTTGTGTCTGGGCAGACCAGCCATAATGCGCCACTGGGGCTCATATACACTCAATATTTGTTTAAATGGTATTTAAAGCACATGTGAAACTAAATAAGCAATTTTCCTTTGCTAGCTTAAACCACAGATGTGATGTTTTATCTACCCTTCTGATTTGCATTGTGACTGGTTGTTTGAACACATGCCGATTGTTCTTAATTAGCTTTAAGACTAATTTTAACTAAGTCCCCAAAATAAACCTTGGTTCTTAAGCATAAATATCTACACTGAACTGTGAGATAACTGCATAATTTTTATTAGTTCCCTTTTCCCTTTATTTGTATATTAGTTTTCGTTTCTTCATTTGGCTTGGTAGTTTTTGTTGAATTATTTCTAGCCTAGTTAAAGAGTTTGTTGATTGAAATATTTTAACTTGGAGTTGAATTGATTTGTTAATAAATTCTTCTATTTGTGAGAGTTTGGTTTATTCTATGTGTGCAGAGCTGGCTGTTAGCGAATATCAGTGCTCAAATGACCCCTTTCGTCAAATGTTCCACAATATGGAACTAGTGCCTCATGATAAGCGTCCATTAACCACAAAGGCGAGTCTTTTACTTTTGTTGCATTCTAGAGTTGATGCAGCCTTCAGCTACTTAAAGCAACATGTCTCCTCACACCATAGAAACACAAGGCTGTTTGTTTTTTACTCATCCAGATAATTGATTCATTGGATTACAGATGGAACTACTTTCACACAAGCTCACAATCCACATGAACACTGATGAGTCCTTAAGACTTCAATACAAGATAATACAAATATTTATCAGTGTCTTAGAACATTCATTTGCTGAAGAAGTTATTAATGGGGAAACCTAAACTGACTTATAGCTCAGATTAGTCTAACTGCACACTCCATTTCAAATCAAAGCAGCTTACCTTCTCCTCCCATTCTGTATTACAGCAAATAATACACAAAACAGTAAACAGCATTAAAGGATTGTGTTTCTTTAACTTTGACAAAGTATATTTTCAGTAATTGCCAAATTACACCATGTAATATGTAGCTGTAAACACATTATTGTAACTAAAGGAGGTGGTTGTGTATCCTTCCAGTAGTAGGATGAATTGATGAGTTGTTAAACATCTCTGCGTGACTGTAGCACCATGTTGGCTATTTCACAGCTGGTTGGTGCACAGGCATCCCACAGACCAATTAATTAGTCAGGGTTAACTAATTTGTACTTCAGCTGCACATTTGTCTTGCCTCTAGTTTATTCTGTAGGACATAATAGCTCCCTTTGATGTGGACTTCATTGGCTTTAACATTTTCAGAACCATTTACACAAATACAATGGCTTGCAAAAGTATTAACTCCCCTTGAGTTTTTCCACATTTCGTGATATTATAAACCATACATTTTAATGCATTTTACTGGCATTTTCTGTGATAGACCAACACAGTATTGTGTATCATTCCACTTTAAAATTGTAAAGTGGAAAGATGCTCTATGAATAAGTTTTCTGGCGAGGGAATATTAAGCTAAACAACAACAATTAACACAGTTTGAATCCATGTCTCATTGGCCTTTTACATTACAATTGTGCATTACTTTTTGTTGGTCTATCGTATAAAGTGAATAGTTTTTAGGGGCATGAATGACATTTTATCTTTTTAACAAACTGTATTAAGGACAAAAATCCCCAAAGGTATGCTAAAGAAAAAGAACAATAAATAACTCTTCTTAAAGGATACCAGAGATATTAAATCGCAGGATTCAAGAACAAGGACCTCCCATCCATATCTGAATATGGAGGACAGATGCTATTAGATGAGAAACTACGTGAACACTTTGAATCACATATTACTCCTCATTTGGAAACTAATTACATTCTGGATACCTCTCCTAGAATATTATGTGAGGCGTTCAAAGCCTATTCAGGAGGTTGAATTTTTTCTTATCAAGCGTTCTGTAGGAAAAGAAATTTGATAGAACAGAAAGTATTGGAAGAACATAATTATACACTGGATAAGGAGAAACTCTGCATAAATAATAAGATACATTTGTGTTTGGTTGATTATTCATTTGTTGTAATAACAATTAGAGGCAATAAATCTTTTGCCACTTTTTGTTTCATTTTTGGTTTGGTTAATTGTGGAGTACCACAGGGTTCAGTACTTGGGCCAATTCTCTTTACTATATGTATGCTTCCAATAGGTCAAATTATCAGGCAGCATAGGATACATTTTCACTGTTACGCTGATGATACTCAGCTTTACTTATCCATAAATCCTGATGAGCCTAACCAGTTAGACTACAAGCATGTCTTGAAGACATAAAAACTTGGATGACTCTAAATTCTTTGCTTCTAAATTCAGACAAGACAGAAGTTGTCGTCTTTGGACCAGAGTCTTTAAAAAAGAAACTGCTTAGTCAATCACTTAACCTCCGATAATAAAGTAAAAAACCTTGGTGTTACTTTTGACCAGGACATGTCCTTTAAATCCCATATTAAACAGGTTTCTAGGATTTCCTTCTTTCACCTCCGGAACACTGTCAAAATTAGAAATATCCTATCCAGGCGTGACGCTGAAAAACTAGTCCATGCATTTGTTACTTCAAGGCTGGACACACACTATATGTACACCCTTCAATCAAACAAGGTGTGAAAATTTTGACAGGTGGGTGGGACTTCCGGTGGCGGGACATCCTAAGGCGGGACTTCCGGTGGCGGGACTTCGGGTAGCGTAACTGGATATGGTTATTAACCGGAAGTTGTCATCACAAGGAAGCAAATCTTTCTAATTGTATGTTTTTTAGATTTCATTTTGTTTTGTTTTTTAATACAGGGGTATTTAGATGGATGTTTTTACATCTACAAAACAAGGAAGACTGGACAGAGTAGAAAGTAGATCGTAGCTGATATGAAGTATCCGCCCACCTGTTCTTTCGTTTCACTGACGACTTCGTATGGAGCATACACGAAATGTTTAGGAGTAAAGCAATCTAATCTGCACCAGCAACTTGTAGAGATGATCTAAAAACAGAGAAACAAAAAGCAAAACTAAAAGACTTTGTATGGAATCATGAGAGTCTCCATTTGGTAAAAATGGATGATAATTTTAGTTACCTTAAGCTTCTCCTTTTTCATCTTAGAGCGCAATAGGTGTTGAGTAATTTAGAGATTACTATTAGATAGATGCTAGCATATCTAGAGTCTCGGTTCTAAACTCCAGGTCATCCACGTTGTGGAGGTAGCCACGATACGAAGAATTAGAGATGGTTCGTATCCTGTACGGTGTGGGTTCTATGTTAAACATCTCAAGAGCAAACTGAAAAAATAAAAATTACTTGTCGCATAAAGTCCTCAGATCTGTCACTGTTATTATTGAATGGGTCTATAGGCAGACATGCGCAGCTGTTTCTTGTGTATTTGTGTAGCAGTAGGTCTTGCAAGAAATACATAATGTAGCCCATTCTACATACCGATGTCGGAACGCTTTCGGTAGTTCAGAGTCACAATTAACCTGACCAAATAGTCGTTATAGATGATTGTCTCAGTCAATACACATCCCGCTGTTTAATGAATAGGTGATCAGACCTCAGACATGTCACTGTTATTGTGAATTGTCTCAGACTAAGTCTTCACAACTGACTGTATTGAAAGTAATCAAGAGGAACTGTGCTCCTTCAGAACCAAGTGGTTGAACATTGTTTTGACAATTCACATCCTTCTGTCTATTGAATTAATGTGTCTGCGGCTTTGCTGAGTGTTCTCAGGGCGGGTGTGGTCAAGGGGGGAGTAACCATGCACGCTGATTGGTTGTCGTCATTAAGCGGGGAATCTAGAATCAACGAATTAAAAAAAACAGAGGGGCGCTTTGCTTCAGTGTTTGTTTAAATACTAGCCAGGAAAATCGCTGCCAATTACTTGCAACATTGCTGGAAAGACAACGTGCGCGATTGAACAATGGTTAGAGATTTAAGAGAGTTTTTCATCAAAACTGGGGAGAAAAGCAAGGCGTGTCCGAGATGATGAACAACCGATCTACATCATCTACTTCCTCATCAGAGATACCTATCGGAATTCCTATCGTAACATAACTCTGCAGATGATGGACCAATGTTTCACCAGACAACAATGGATGAAAAAACCAGGCCTCAGCGTCAGCTACAAGACGTTACGTCTCTTCTGTGTGAATGGATGTTCCCCCGAAGAAATCAATCATATTACCTATGCAAGGTACAAAGGCCTCCGTTCGACATCTACAGGAAGAGTGGTCTTTGGGAAACCATATGGCCTGTTAGGTAGTGGGGTAATTTCATGTAACGAAATAGGAGAGACGTCACTCCGTCACATTGGTATATCCATTGGATCAAGAACAGAAGGACTTAATGGATCATTGGCTCTGTGTACTCTCCACGCCCACAACGACTCGGGCTGTGTAGGCGGCCAATCCCACACACTTAACAATAACACCCTGAATCAGTGTAACAGTGTACGAGAGGAGAGGTCGATGAGAGATGAGGAAAGCTCTCCTCGACCCGCAAAAAGGATGAGATTGTGTCCTCATCTTTCCGGTGTTGAAATAGCTGCGAGAGAACCTCTCTGTTTGTGGCAAGTGGGGGGGTCTAAAAACAACCAGCAAATGGACCGCTGGTCTTTTCAGGCAGCAACGCAAAGAACAACCAGACGATACCCTCAGATCTGTTTGTGTTGGGAGGCATTCACAATCAGAACCTGCGGTGTATTCATAGACAGTGCTGGCTCTACCGTATGATGCTTGGGCCTGAGAAGGATGAATGAAATGGACAGCGTCTTTCCACCCTTTTCCGACAAAACTCACGCTGCTGGACTGGGTTATGTTAGTGAAAAGAATGCTGACGTTGTCCATGTGTGGATCTAAAGCCCATCCTTCTTTGAGGGGAACCACCCCCTTCTGAGGACCCCTACCCCCTTCCTGCGCTATATGGAGGGTCTAACTGCGAGCTCACAGACTCTTCTTCACAACCGGCGGGTAGCAGGCCTTGAGAAGCGACGCTATTGGAGTCGATTGCGGTACCGGCGTAAAACACCATACTGGGACCTCTACCAACCAGCAAGAACAGACCCTCTTCTCTCCTGAGCATGATGAAAGCTTCAACACTGGCCGTAATCATCACACTCATCCAGACCTCTACTCACCAGCAACTCATCGTCGCAGCTCTCTGAATCCCCTCTTCACAGTCCAGGGACACCTACTGGATACAACCTCAGATCATATCATTGTCTTCTCCCCGACCTCTAATTCACCGCAATGCGTGGCTGAGTCTGTACACCAGATATCCAACCTAAAAGCAAGAGGGTGTTCGTGGAGGACGAGGGAACCATCAGTAAGCACCCTCCCCAAAACAATCCAGACCCGATGCCTACCCCTCATGCCTTTAAACGGAGGAGGAGGAGAATTAATCAGGGTGATGAAATTGACCATGGATTTCACACCCTTCGGCATCCCTGTGACAAACGTATGCAGCGATACTTCATTATTCAACACCATGAACTGTTTGAACTATCTCAAAGACAAAACCTTGTACGGGTGCATAACAAACCACCCCGAGCCAACGACAGCATCAGTGCCTGGAGATATTGGAGGAGGAGTAATTATCCAAATCAAACTTTCAAAACGCATCGTGGGTGACGACTCGTAAAACCCCCAAGCTCCCTCCTGCTATCCGAAACTTCTGACACTTCGACGCATACAAGCAGATGACTTCAGAGTGAAAACACAATTGCAGAGAACCGGTTTTATTGATTGACACCTGAATCGGTGACCAAGGCCTTCCATAGTGCAATCACGGATTTTGTACGATAAGATGAGCGTGCTTAATGACTGTCTCAAGCAGCTTAACACTGTTTCCAAGAGTGCTACGATCCGGTCTCAGATGTTTGATGACTTGTTTTGTGCTTTTCTGTATTCTCTCTCGGCATACTGGAATACAACAGTTTTGTTGAGTTTTTGGTTGTTTGTTAAAGATTGAAAATGTTGAATTGATCTTTATTATTCTGAATGTGTTTTTTCTGTTTTCTTCAATTTAAATACAGGTAAAAATAAAAAAGTAATAAAAATATACCCTCAGGGGTTTATTTTTTTATTATTAAACAAGTAGTTCATCAGAGTGAGCATAAGACTGGGATGGCTGAAAGAAGGGTTGATGAAGAATGTGTATTAACAACCCATCAAATCCGGAAGTTTTAGGGGGGTTGTAGAAAGGTTGAGGAGGGTTTTGCAAGATGAAACGGAGGGAGAAGAAGGTAGTGGGTGAAAAAGTTAAAGATTTTTATCAGGAGAAGATACCTATACTTTACATAAACCTGCAACAATAAAGTTCCCGAGAAACAGAGTTTTTGTCACCAGACCACTGAGACAGTTCAAGGGGCCGATCTTTGTGACATGCAAGCTCTGGCCAAGGGAAAATGACGGTTACAATTATTTTATTAACAGTCATTGACATCTTTCAAAAGAGCGGCGTATGTACGGCGTTTTGAAGAGGAAAACTGCTGCAGAGGTGTTAAAGGCTTTTGAATCAGTTTTTAAAGAAAGTCAAGTCCCTAAAAAACTTCAGCACTGATGCAGGTAAAGAATTTTTTAACAAGAAATATAAGCTTCTAATGGAGAAGCACGGTATTGAAACATTTGCCATAGCGAGTGAAGTAAAGGCCCTCTGTGGTTGAGAGGTTTAACCGCACGTTAAAAACAAGGATGTGGAGATATTTTACTGCTAAAAACAGCCCAGCGGTACATGATGATCTCCTGCACAAACATTAAGTTAGAAGCTACAAACCACAGCTACCACACCAGCATTAAAATGAGCCCTATGGAAGTGACCTCAGAAAATGCCCTTCAAGTGTTTCAGAATCTGTACGCTGTTACCTCCAACAGATATTGCAGGGCCTCGGTGACAATGTTTAAACAAGGGGATCTTGTCAGAATATCCAAGGTACGTGGAGTTTTTGAAAAAAATACAAACAGAGCATACCCCGATCTCCTCCTGTATACAAACTCAAAGATTTGAACGGAGAACCTATTGAGGGATCTTTTTACGCAGAGGAACTTCAAAAAGTAAAAATATTTAAGGACAAGATGTATCAAGTGGAGAAAATATTAAATCGATGCACAGTCAAGGGACTCAAACAGGTTTTTGTACGCTGGAAAAATTGACCTGAGAAATTCAAAAGTTGGATCCGGTTTGATGAACTTCGAGACGTATAAAATATGTGCGCGCTTAAACCTTATGATTCATACAGCATCATGTACAGCAAGGTGGAGGATGCCGGTTTTATGTTACCCTTCCCTCTAACACTAGCAAGGAGGTGTTTAAAAATAATACCAGTTCAAGTTTCTGTGTAAATTTAGCTCAACAGATTGATTTAGAAGGCCAATGGCTGGTTGCACTAGCAGAGATTTGATATCCCCATACGTGGTATAATTTACCGAATAATGTAGCCCTACTTTGAATGGAGAAAGTTTGGTGATCCGGAGATCCATACGCAGAGGATTAGAGGAGGCTATTATAACAGTGTTATTCAACTCGAGACAGAGATGGAAATGTTTTTCAAAAAAATTAACTCGGGTATCCGCATTAAATTCAGCAAAGTTCAAAAGAGATTTGCATTTCAAGCAAGCAGTCAGTATGAAATTTGTTTCTTCAGTACTCTAGCTTATATGCTGGGTGTGAAACCAGGGGAATGGATTCATGTAGCTGAACCGACACTGGCTCCTTTTTGGCGGATATAAAGGCTGGTTTCTATCATCTATAGTGTTACAGCGACGTGGTCAGCCCGCAAATAGTAGGCAATGCTTTGCACCTTTACTGAGGACCATCAAAGTACAAGGCAAATTCAGTGATATGGTTACTCTGACATTTAACCCCGGTCACTACCTTCCAGTTTCCAGAAGACATATTGAAAATATCTATATAGAAATTAAATCGGACCAAAACGTTCCTGTAAATGTCGTCTACGGAAAGACCGTCATAAGACTACACTTCAAACCGGTGATATCGCAACGTAGCCTGAGATAAATTTTATTTGTGTAAACAGAGATATATATAACGTCTAAGGCCGATTGGTTATCATTCATATTCCCCCTGGTCCTTCAACACTGTGCACCAAGCAGGCAAGAGAGAACATGGCACATCTAAGTCTGAGACGTGATCCAAATCGCTTTGTAAATTACAATGTAAGTCAATCAGGCGTTAATCTGCCAGGGTTTTATGGGGCCCCAGTAATGTAGGGACGCGGAATTGGATCATTATTTTCAAAAATTATTTCGCTTCGTATCCCTTCTGGTTTAAAAAGGGATTTGCTATTGCAAAACCCCATCTGAAAAAAACGGCTGCATCAAATATCGTTTCGGACGTCATAGGTAGAGCCGTGAGTAAAATGGGTGGTTCTACACACACCGACGGTCAGGAAGGGTCAGGAATTATGGTTTTATCCAAAAGACCCAGAACAAGACCCCCTGGTAATCGTTTAAGGACGCTTAAAAAACAACAACAAGCACGAAAAAGGAGATCAGTCGGAGCTGACAAACGAAGAGGAAGGAAGTCTTCAGCAAGTTTTGATATACTGTATTTAAATAATGGCTCTTTTACACAACAAATCATCAGAGTGCACGCTGGGAGAGTTGGACTTATTTTCTGCCCCGATGACGCAGCTATCAATTGAAGATAAAATTTTCACCGAGATCCAGCCTTTATCAGCAATCACCGATGGAGGCCCGATCGAGTTTTTCATTCCGGGAGACGGAGAGAAATATTTGGACCTCATTGACACGCTCTTGCATCTCAGAGTGAAAATTACTAACGAGGACGGAACAAACCTGCCAAATGATGCACTTGTAGGGCTGATCAACTACCCGTTAAACACCATCTTCAGTCAGTGTGATGTCACTCTCGGCGATTGATTGATTTCACAATCCAGCGCCACGCATCCGTATAGAGCCATGATTGAGACATTGTTAAACTTTTCAGAGGATTCTTTAAAAAGCCAGTGTGTGCTAGTCTTTTTTCACAAGACCAGCAGGTGCTCTGAAACTCTAATGTTATAAACTAACGGCCCAAACAAGGTCTTAACAGCGAAGCAGGCTTTACGGCAAATTCCAGGATGGGTACATCTTCTAGGCCCTTGCATGCAGACATATTTTTTCTGCGAGAGACTTCTTTTAAAACTCTGTTGACCTCAAAATTAAACTTACAAGAGCCAAACGATGCCTTTTGTCTCATGGCAGCAAGAGATTCCAGTTTCAAAACCTCAGGATATTAGGTCCCTCTTTTTCACCAAAAAGTTTTCTGTCTCTCAGCCGTTCGATTGGGACACCGCTGCAGCTTTAATGAAAGCAAATGCTCTCTATCCACTTTCACGTGTGAATGTTAAAAACATATTCCACATCCCTGAAAATTCAAGGGTCTGCAAACAAGAGAACTTTTTCTTAGGTGTCTTTCCCAAGTATGTGTAGATGTTGCTTTTAACGGATCATGACGCTTTTACAGGAACACGCGACCTCAACCCGTTTGACTTAATCATTTTTGATATGGAATATTTAGCCTTATGCAAGGATGGTAGACAAATTCCTGCTAAGGCCTTACCAGCCCAATTTTAACAAGGGCAATTCAGTGAGAGAGTATCACAACTTGTTTAGGCTACAGGACGACATCTAAAAGATTCTCGCTGAGCATAACCGAGCCAAGAATTTAATCATGGATACTCTCTATTCGTGTGTTAATCTTAACCCGGGTGAGGACACAGATGCTACTGTCCACTTTCCAGTGGGAATTTAAAGATTGAAATGCGATTCAGGCAACCCCATTGCCTCATACAACCACGGTGATCATCTACGCTTGTTATGACTCTATTTGATAAGATTGATTCAAAGAAGGCGTGTGTTGGTGGATTATATGTAATCTAATCATGAATATAGTACATGAAATTGAGGACCTACTGCATCATCTGCTGAGGAGATTTGTTTTACGGTGTATGGGGATATGTGCGACCAGCTGCCGCTGCTCGCTGACACATTCAACACCGGGAACCTTTCGCCGGCCCTACTTTATAGTGAACACACATCCTTCACACCATGCTGGAAGAGCACTGGTTGGCCTCTGACTCTGGAAGAGAATGGCGAAGCCAGCTTTTGTAGACTCTTATGGGTTCCCTACGAATTTTTGATTTTTACCCGTTCCAGCATCGTAACATTTTTAAAAGACAGATCCTCAAAAATACTGTATCACAATTACCCCAGCTTCAAAATACTCTGTCACTGTATGCGGTCACCATTGTATCTATTATCTCTGTCATGAGAGCATGCGGTTTATCACTGCAGCAAGTGTTGTCTAAATACACTGGAGATGTGTTTAAGAATTGATTAATGGTATCTACCTTTTAAAAGAAATACCAGAAATGTGTCATTAATCAGAAGTCTGCATTTTTCACTCAGAGTGCATGGCTCCTTGGAGATGTTTCAGGATTGTTATGGAATTTTCAATTTGGTCTCTTTGTTTTTTTCTGATTTTTATTTTGTTTTTAAAATTCTTTTAAAATGTATATCTGTGGGTGTGTGTTTGTGGTGTTGTGTGTTGTGTGTGTGATGTATAGTTATGCTGCCATAATGCTAGACCTTGAAACAATATAATCAATAAAGATTTTATTGAATGAAAGAAAATAGGTTACACGTCTCATTTCTAGCTTTATTGATGATTGAAGGAAAATGTCTCATACTCCATCGGGGAGGCATTATTGTTTTACGAAGAGACTTTTTTGGCTTCACGCTAGTATTTTTAGGGTCTTCCTGCTCAGATCTCGACCAATGGGGAGAACAGAGTTATCTGCATTTTTCTTCTCTGCTTACGTGAGAGGGAATGCTTCAGCACTTTCAATAAATGATCCGTCTCCCCACATCTGTTTTGAGCCGTCTATATTCATCACGAGCATAAGGGTATTATTGATGATCGAATAGTTCAGGGATGTTTACCTCTGACAAAGTATGCAGAAAGTCTGGACATCCTTTTGGTGGTAACAGTGCTCACAGATTTTGTTAAAAGGTAGCATGAGATTTTTCAGCAAGTCAATCATATGGGACCCCTTTGCAACATTTCCTTAATACAAATTTCTCCTCGCGAAGTCCACCCCACTTCTTTCAGATAATTTCTTCAGAATGTTATCAGCATTTTTTACGTTTATGCTTGGCAGGCTTTTTCAGGACATCCATAACAATCTGATCAGAAGCAACCTGGTCATGCCCCGGGCCATGTTTTTCTTCGTGCTGCTCATGCTCTGGAGTCTCGCTCGATGTGTCACGCTGAAGCGTCAAACTCACCCGTGGTTCTTCTTTCACACCCTGCTTGAGTAGATTAAGAGTGAGAAACCTCTGCAAAAGTGCATCATTTTTTTAGTTTTTCATAAGAAGTCAAACCACCGGGGTCATTCAATATCGACTCTCATTTCAGCATCCAAATTCTCCTCCGCCGTCTGTCTGATGGATTTTTCTGACTGGGTCAGACGCCTGAACTGATGAGGGAAATGAGAACACATCTTCTGTGATGTTCTCGAGACATTATCTCCTGATGATTGCCCAGACCAACTAGATCACCGATCAAGGGGCCGGGCAGAGCTGTTAGGTTGGGGAGAATAAAACCACCCTCCCTGGTTTTTGAGAGCCAGCTGTTTACGTTTTATACCAGTTCTTTTATCAGCCAACAGTCTGATGATTTTCTCTGCTTCTTCAATTTCCGGTTGGTTGAGAAGGAGATAGTTTAATGTTACCTTTTAAAAATATTCAGAGCAATCTCACACAGAGCCTAAAGAAAGTCGGGGTAGAGCAGTGTGCGAGAATATCTTTACGTTTCTGAGGACTGGCTTGGTACAGAGCTCTGAATAATGGCACATTCCTTTTTATATGCGCACGACATGATGACTTACTTTGTGTTTGTAGGCGAAGTACAAAGCAACGGGCACTGGTGGAGGAAGTATGCTTGTTCTCAGTCTGAAATGTTCTGGGCAGGTAGGCGTGAAATCGATGATTAAAATAACCATGAGCTTCTCTCGTTGCATCTTCATAAAATCTCTAAGGAAAGACACCCTTTTGCGATTAGAAAAACATTTGGTGGGCCAAGTATATTCAAAATGAGGTGAATAACACAATTTACAGCCGTGGAAAAAACAGCCGTAAAATAAAATCAAACGCAACTTTGACACCGTTAATCTCTGCATACCCATCCACAGAATATTGACCAATTTTCT
The DNA here is from genome assembly GCA_036173005.1 of Crenichthys baileyi. Taxonomy (NCBI): domain Eukaryota; kingdom Metazoa; phylum Chordata; class Actinopteri; order Cyprinodontiformes; family Goodeidae; genus Crenichthys; species Crenichthys baileyi. The sequence goes on along the minus strand of JAHHUM010002738.1, from coordinate 21,879 downwards.
TTTCCCCCTTGTTTAATGCATGTTCGATGTCTATTTTTTCTGCTGTCTGAAATCCAGCCAAGCCATTGAATGGACGCACTGGAAAACGTCGTACTACTACGCCTGTAGTCCAGAGGTGGGGGGATGGCCAAGGTTTTAGGAGGAAGGAAATTGGTTTACAAAAACTTCATGCAGGCTGAGGCTATCGTGACGCATTTAAGCGGATCCACACTTTATCTCCTTAAAGAAACTCATCCCTGAATTTAACACAACCTTGAAACAGAATGTCCACATAATTTTTACAATAACGAAGATTCCTTCCCAAGTCAAAGACCCTTTGCTCACTTCTCTGTACCAACTGTTTAAAACACCTGTTGTTCTTGAAGGCTCATACTTTCTACAGCGTAGGAGGAATGGGGGGAGGAAAGGACCCCACATACTGGAGACGTTGTTCAGAGGAGAATAGATGGGGGAAAAAACCTTTGGTCTGATCACTAAAACCTAATGCTTTCGGCATCGCACTCAACCTCATACACATGAAGGACAGACTATCAATGAATTTTAACCTGTAATCAGGGTCGGTTAAACAGAGAACTTTACTTCCCTGCATGATAAGATGAGGTTTAATGCCTAACTGCAGCATAGCACTGAGAATCAGGTAGCTGTCATACCCACGTGCGTTGTGCGCTATTAAGGTAAAGCCTCTATACATCGGTCTTCTGAAATGGAGAAAAAGTTTTTGGGTGCAATTCAATCCATAAGCATGCCATTCCGTACCTTTCGACATTTTAACACAGACCAGATAGGGGATGTGCACACCGTTCTCATCGATGAAGCATTCAAAATCATAAAAAATCAGTTTATCATCTAACTGATTACAGGGCTGGCCGGGTTGTATGTAACACAGATGACTATCGCACGTCACATCTAAATCAGGTGGTATATTCTCACCACAAATACGACATTTTACATTACACACGTGTGGTTTATCCTGCCTGCTGATTGGAGTAACGTATATCCTGTTGCACACCTTGCACAGTTTTACTTACTCACAGTCACTCATAGGCCTGTCAGCACTAGGTCTGTTACGGGGTTCCCTGTGTCTACTGAAACATGAAGAATTATGACAGATTCTGCGACAACCTGCACAGGCGACAGGTTCGCTAATTTCATGCATACACTGGTATGAGTGACAAACTGGAGAATAGCCTTCACAGTGGTGTGTGTCTGGCTTTTCATAGCTCCCGTAACAATATGCACAGATGTATCTCGATCCTATAAAACCTTTGAGATTTTTTATCCCATAGTAGTGACCTTGAAATAACAGCAGAATGAGAGGGTTTGATTGATCAGGGAAACTGGTTTCAAATTTACACAGTGCTGTAGAGCCTGTATCGGTTCTGTGAAACACTACAATTTTTATCTTTAGAATGTTTTCAAATTTACCAATGTAGCTGAAAGTTACTGCTGTCTGATCATCTAAACCACCCCTGTGTTGCCACATCCTGCCAAGCTCTAAAGCCTGATTATCAGTAAGGTTAGGGTCAGAGACGTGTGCAAGACTGATGGCAAAGCATAACTGATTACCGGTATTATCTACAATATACAGGTGACGTTTTTTCTTATTAATCAGTTCACAGTCTAACCTTTAACCTCACGTTTCGACCCTCCTGCAGGGTCTGTAATTACCTGTAGAACAAATTCCAGGTTATTATCTGCAGGCATTTCAGCGTTGGACTGTACTAACTCATCTATAAAATCCTCAAAAGCAGGCAGAATCATATTTCCATTATCGGTAACGGAAAACGTGACGTTACGGTTGAGATTTTCTCCGACTAATTCTAGCTGTACAACATCGTTACGTCTAGCTAAAGATCTTGCCGTATCGGCTTATTCAGTGAGAATACGCATGATGTTTATATAGACTGCAGCGAGATCAGGGACATTACCAGGGCAGGGAGATGGGATGGTGAAAGGTCTCCTTATTTCAACGTTATTAAAACGTTCACGTTCAACAGTCACAGGAGGATCTGCCTCAATCTGATCAGGGTTGACTGCAACCTCTGGATTGAAATGACCGCCATGCTGCCCAGTATGATCAGCGGCATGTGACGTTGAAGGTATTTGTATGTCAGCTGATTCATTTAAAGGTGGGATGGTGAAAGGTCTCCTTATTTCAACGTTATTAAAACGTTCACGTTCATCAGTCGCAGGAGGATCTGCCTCAATCTGATCAGGGTTGACTGCAACCTCTGGATTGAAATGACTGCCATTCTGCCCAGTTTGATCAGCGGCGTGTGACGTTGAAGGTATTTGTATGTCAGCTGATTCATTGTGAAGAATGCTGGGTGGAGACGGCGCTCTATTTAAATCTTCAACAGCCTGTTCTAATGAGCGTAAAAAGTCACCGTGCAGATTTTGATTTATTACATTTTCACTGTTGTTAGCAGGAGAGGCATTTAACCCGATGTTATCTGCTACTTCTGCATTAACGGGGATTTCACTGAGCTGAGCAACAACATTCCTCATCTCATTCAACGCATGAGTATAAGTATAAGAAGAATATAAAACACACAGGGATCGTTTAAATTACCTTGATATCATCACAATGTTTCAGTAACAGTGTCTGGTATGCAGCCATAAGCGTTAAACTTGATGCTTTATTACGACGGTCACGTAGCGATAGGGAAACTCTCTGTCTGCGCTGTTGCTGTCCGGGTCTTGATGAAATCTGCTTCACCATCAACGTTGCCTCTGGAAAGATAGAGAAAAAGAAAAGAGAAATTAATGAAATATACAAATTAATTCAGTAGGTAAATGAGTATAAGAAGAATTAAAAGTACCATTCATTAAACCTGTAACAAGCTTCGCCCTGGTATACAGAGCACAGAGTCGCCACCTTTTCCTCAATTTAAGATGTTCTGTGAAACAAAATAAAATTACCTTACAATGCAGGTCTTTTGAAAAAAAAAAATCTGGTTTCTGTGAAGATTTGGATAGAACAGAACTTGATAACTTACTCCGTACACGGGGTATTTGAACGGTTCCGGCCGGTTCCAACTCTTCCTGCACTGAACTGGTACCGTTCAGCTGAATGTTATCCAGGCATGGGTTCTGGATTAAATCATTGGATATATCTGTAAAATATTTATTCAGGGGTTAAAACAAATCTGCAATATCGCATACACCCGTGAAAACATATGCATAGAAAAATATACATTTTTTATTACTTACTCTCCTCTTCCAGTGCTGTTAATTTTTCCGGCGCATGAATGGTTTCACACTCTCCTTCATGGATATTTTTAGCTAGGATCGGATTGTCTTTTTTAAAGACAAGTTTCCGTCTCAACTTTGATTTTTTCGGAGCTGACCTCTCCAACGTTCAGGAATACGCCTCTCGTTAAATCTGTAAGTAGAATTTATTTCATTTATTTTTTAAATCACAAAATAGCATTCGCCAGTTGACTAAACCAGATGATGTTGCAGTTAATAATTACCATAGTCGGATTGTGTTAAAACGATACCATCCAGCTCGTCACTTGTGGGTTCTAAAGAATATAAGTTAAACATTATTATTATTATCCAATGAGCATTCACAAACACTCAAGGAATTCTTACAGATGAATACTTACTACTGAAGATTGCGTTGTATTTCTCAATAGAAGCAGAATGTTTCCTGAAAATATGTTCCGACATTTTTTGTTTCTCTTTACAAGTGTTCTAACAATATTTCAGTGTAACTGGTTAAAAATAAACTTTTAGCTACCAGATTTGAAGCTGATCTCCCAGTAAAGATTGCGTTGTGTCTCTTGATAGAACCAGAATGGCTGACTACGAGGCCACCTTCTCTGTTTACAATGACGACAACCGATCAGCGTGCATGGTTACGCCCCTTGACCACACCCCCCTGAGACACCTCAGCAAAGCCACAGACACATCATTAATTCAATAGACAGGGATGTGAATTGTCAGAGACAATGTTCAACACTTTGGGTCAGGAAGGAGCACAGTCCTCTTGATTACTTTGAATACAGTCAGTGTGAAGACTTTGTCTGAGACAATTCACAATAAAAAGTGACATGTCTGAGGTCTGATCACCTATTCATTAAACAGCGGATGTGTATTGACTGAGACAATGCTCGACACTTGGGGTCAGGAAGGAGCACGGTCAGCTTAATTACTTTGACTACAATCAGTGTGAAGACATTGTCTGAGATAATACACAAGAAACAGCTGCGCATGTCTGCCTTAATTCAATAAACAGTGACATGTCTGAGGACTTTATAACTTTTATTTTTTCAGTTTCTTGAGACGTTTAACATAGACCACACCTACAGGATACAACCTCTGGCTCCCACGTGGAATGAGGAGACAACTGTTTTCTCTAAATCCTAAATAACTATTGCTCTAAAATGAAAAAAGAGAAGCTTAAGGTAACTAAAATTATCATCCATTTTTTACCAGTCTCTCATGATTCCATACAAAGTCTTTTAGCTGTAGAATCCATTTCTACAGCTGCAGCTTCTACAGTTACTTTTTAACAATTTTTTTTCAATTCATTTGTTTAGGTTCAAGGTTTCATTTTGTTTCATTTGTTGTCTCAAGGCAATTCACAAAAGTCAGGTACATACATTCCAATTAGTCCTAACCATTGAACAGTGCAGTCAGAGTTAGTTATTTATTCAAATTGGATAAAAAGTTTTTCTGTCTAAGGAAACCCAGCAGATTGTATCCAGTCAGTGACTAGCAGCATTCCCTCCTCCCGGATGAGCATGTAGAGACAGTGGACAGTCACTGGCGTTGACTTTGCAGCAATCCCTCATACTGAGCATGCATGTAGCGACAGTGGAGAGGAAAAACTCCCTTTTAACAGGAAGAAACCTCCAGCAGAACCAGGCTCAGTGTGAGCGGCCATCTGCCACGACCGACTGGGGGTTTGAGAGAACAGAGCAGAGACACAAAGAGAACAAAGAAGCACTGATCCAGGAGTACTTTCTATGGGAAGGAAAAGTAAATGTTAATGGATGTAGCTCCTTTAGTCGTTTCACCTAGAAATAAGGAACAGATAAACTCTGAGCCAGTTTTCAAGTTTAGAGTCTGAAGAGAGCACATAGAGTTAGTTACAGTAAAAGCTCAGTCAGTAGCTATGTCTAGAAGAGAGAAAGGGTTAAACACTGAAAGACAGGGCCATGTGGATCATCGGTAGAGGGTGAGCATTAAGTTGTAAGCTTGGCATACGTTTGGCTGTAAATCATATATGCATCATCCGATCTGCCTTAAACTGGAGATGAATTATCTTTGGTAGCCTACAAACTGCTCTATCGGATTACATTGAAATTTGGATTCACCGCGCCCCCTAGAATATTTCCAACAGCTATATCTCCATGATGCATCATCAGAGCCACACCAACTTTTGTTAGCTTCATCGGTGAGGACTGCACAACATTTTAGCTTGGTGATGTGAAGGCTTGCTCCCGTTACCACCTAGTGGTGATGTTTGGGATTGTGTGGCATGCTCACAGATGGGGTGCAAGGGTCCAGCGAACGCTACACAAGCCGACTGGCGCGAATCTGCGAGTGCCGCCCCATACTGCTTGCAGCTTTAATTTGTATTTGGAGTCCACCTGTGTGTAATGTTTTCTCAGTATAAGTACATCTGATCTGTGAAGACCTTTAAGGTTTCTTGTTGTTCAACATTAGTGACTGAAAAGCATCACAAAAACCAAGTAATACAACAGACATGTCAGGGATTAAGTTGTAGAGAAGTTTAAAGCAGGCTTGGGTGATTAAAAATACCCCCAGTTCTAAATATTTAAAAAGGACCAAGCCAATTCTGTCTACCTAAACTGATAGACCGGCCATGGAAGCTTTAGTCAGAGACTGTGCACTCTCCAGATTTGGGCTTTGTGGAGGAGTGACATAAGGAAATCCCATTTAAAGTTTGCCACAAGCCATACAGGGGATGCAGCAAATACGTGAAAGAAGGTGCTTTGGTCAGATGAGACCAAAACTGAACTTTGGCCTAGATGCAAAGTGTGTGGTGTAAAACAAAGATGCACATAACTCTAAATACCTCTCCCTATAGTAAAACATGTTGGTTTCAGCATCATGGTGTAGGGATACTTTTCTTCTGTGGGGACAGAGGTTGATCTAGCTGAATATAGGGCTATCCTGGAAGAAAACCTGTTAAAAGCTTTAAAAGTTCCTTCCACTTCTGGATTATAGCCCTAAAGGCACTGGCTTGAATATGCAGACGTTTAGAAATATGTCCATAATCAATGCTATTAGTATGTTCTGCATCAATAAGGTTCCAAAGGTATTAGAGGAGCACTTTGCCTTTACCCATTGTGAGATGCTACTTGTTCAAAATCTTAGTATGAAACATTTTTACTCCCAACTTTGCTGTGATTTCTTTTTGTGTGTGTCGATTACTTGGGTTTTTACCAACATCTGGCATAAGTTTCATATAATCAGCCCCAGAGGTCCCCGTTTGATCATAAAGTCGTACCAATCAGTAGAGTCTAGGCTATAGACCATAATATACATTATGAGGTGTAGGAAAATTATATTTTAATGCCAGGTTAGGACAAAAACTTGTTCATGCAGCAGCCTCTATTATTCAGATCCTTGTTCATACATTTCTCCCTGATATCTTGTCATTGTGCTCATTGTGGTTTTGGGAACATCTCTCCTCACACCAAAGGAGGGAGAGTATTCTGCATCATATATGCTCTGTTGGGAATAGCCCTGTTTGGTTTCCTCTTGGTAGGTGTAGGTGATCAGCTTGCTACCTTCTTTGTGAAGGGAATTGCTAGAGTGGAGAAAATGTTTGTGGTGAGTCTGCAAACAGATGCACGAGTGCAGTTGGACAGACACAGGTATTTTATGTGAAATCATCTCCATCAGTGCATTTTTACAGGAAACATCTTTGAGTGTTCAAATTTGTATTATTTTTGAATAACAACGTTTAATAAATCTATGGATAACAGGTAACTGTGCTGGAGAAACTATCCCTTCAAGTCAATGAGAAACAGTGACTGACGGCCAGTAGCTGATAAGTTTATGATGGTTTAAAAAGACAGAAATCCTTACAGACTGAACCTCTATAGATTGTGACATAATACATTACCCCCTTAAAGTAACAAAGAGACAGCAGTAAATTCAGCATCTAGATTGAACGTGATGAATTAACATAATAAATGACTACTTAAATATTTAATCTCCTTGGTCATTAGAATACAGATGCTGTTAAAGAGATTTCTGAATTAATTAATTGGGTAAAGATTGTTTCTAAGAAGAGACAGAAACTGAGGCACTTAGCTTGTTCTACTGAAACAACAGATCCAAGCAAAGATCTTCAAAACTTACTGAGGTGGTTATCAGCTTTTCAAAGTTTCTAACATATTATTTTCAAAGCAACAGAAATCTGAACACAGAAATGTTGTTCAGAACAATTTGCTCCTTCCGCTGCTCTCATGTTTCCTGAGGGACCCAATATTGAGAACTTTGATTGAGATTGAAACCAAGCAAAAGTTCAATTATGTGTTGTCTAAACCCTTATAAATCTGTAGTTTGTACCAGACTGGCTTATTTTATTTTGGAGCAATACAATTAGTGAACACTTTTGTTGCAAAAATTATTCACTCACCAATCCGAATCATTTAAGTCTGGTGATCCAACTCCTACCAAGGTCACAGCTGTCTACAATCCAGCACCTGGAAACACAGCCTGCTTCTGCAAATATTTTTCAAAGAATGGGCTACTCTCAGGAGCTCAGTGAATTTCAGTGTGGTGCCATGATAGGATCCTCCCCCGTGCAATAAGTCCAGTCATGAAAATTTCTCCCTTCTAAATATTCCACACCCAGCTGTTGTCTGTAACTCTCAATTGTTAAAATAATTTAAGAAATTCTGCCATTTGACTATCTGATGTTGATCATCTGTGATAATTATTATTTTAAAACAGTCCTCCACTGGCCTCTACAGCTAAACAAATCCGAGATGCCAGCCAATAACTTTGACCAATAAACTTGTGTATTCGTCAGGAGGGAGCTGTCAATCAACGGAAATGCGCAGCAGTGTGAGTGAACGGGAGAAAGGGGTGATGCCCAGCCAGGAAGAAGCAATGGGGAGATCAAAACAAGAACAGGGGTTACTAATTCCTTGACTACTATCTACTTCTCAAAGAAAATTAGATATTTAGATGTAAAAGTCCTTTAACTAAGCTTGCTTTGAGCAGACAAATATTTAAAATTTCCAGAATTCAGACTGTCAGATAATATACTCGGTGTCAGTAAGAAATAGAAATATCTTGGTAATTTTATTTCAAAAGACCTGACAGATGATGATGATATTAGTAGGCAGCCGTATGTTGTACACACAGGCCAACTTTCTCCCATGAAAATTCAATTTATGCTAAGATGAGGTATTTTTTTTCTTTTTAAAGCATATTGCATGCTAGTATATATAGCATATTTGTGTTCAGATTATAAAAAGGCAAGTCTGAAAAGACTTTAGAGTGCCTACAATAATGCACAGACTTATACACAGTACTTCTGAAAAGACCAAGATGGGGCAGTGCAGGTGAAATGTTTGTGACACCTGGATTCATGCAGTCTACAGGCTGTGCTTAGAAACCTGATGTATAAGTTTATAGACCATTTAAATTGATCTGTAGTAAAATGATTATGGCCTTAGTGGACAAATGGTTGAGCTCTATACCATTCTCACTTGTGGAGACAACTGTTGTAAGGCGATGTAACATAGTGGTAAACCTGCCCCTGTCCCAGCTTTTTTGGAATGTATTGCAAGCATCAAATTCAAAATGAGTGAATATTCACAAAAAAACTATAAAGTTTATCTGTTTGAACATTAAATATCATGTCTTTGTAGTGTATTCAACTGCATGTAGGTTGAACAGGATTTGCAAATCATTGTATTCTATTTTTATTTACCTTTTACACAACGTCCCAACTTCATTGGAATCGGGGTTATACAGGCCTTAACATCACCAAGTGCAATGCCAAGCATCTGATGAAGTGGTGTAAAGCCCACTGCCACTGTAGTCTAGAGCGGTGGAAACTAATCATGCCTAATCATGCCTATGTGTCTGCGCATAGCCCTCACCTTAACCTCATAGAACACCTTTAGAGCAGAAACTGCAAGCCATAACTTCTCATCCAACATCAGTGTCTGATCTCACAAATGTGCTTCTGGAAAATGGTCAAAATAAAAAAAACACAACCCTAAACTTTGTGGAAATCCTTACCAGAGAAGCAGAAACTGTTATAGCACCAAAGGCTGGGTCCGCATCATGTAAAGCCCTATGGATCAAGAATGGGGTGTCACTATAGTCCATATGTGTTTTTATTTTATTTCAGAATGCAGAATTGGCGAGGAAAATGTATCCAACTTCAATTTAATAGAAGTCTTACAGAGTTATGATTCCAAAAGCCAAACAAAAACAACTTTCTTTTGGTGAACAACACTGATTGTTCCCCACAGACTTAAATTTGGCAACTGACATTTGCTGACAAATCAGTTAAAAGACACACATTAATGCTACTTACTCTCTTAACTGCTGTGAAAACATTGAGAATAAACGTTTTTCATACACCGCTTCTGCTTTCTGGCTTAGTGTCTTAGAAACACATGTTGACAGTTTGTTTTGTTCAACATTAGTGAATGAACAGCATCACTGAAATCTGATGCCACATTTTTAAACCATTAATTGTTAACCTGGCTGTAGTTTAGGGGCAAATTGCTTTTCCTTCTACCATTGCCCTGCTTTTAGCTCAATTTACCTTCCCGATAACTTCTCTGTTCCTGCTAAAGACCATAATCCACATAGCATGATGCTGCCACCACCACGTTTCACAGTGGTGAAGAGTTTTGCATGCATGTCGAAAAGTTAGATTTTGGTCTCATCAGACCAGAGAACCTTCTTCAACGTGTTTGCTATGTCCCCTGTATGGCCTGTGGGAAACTGATTCGTTTGTTGATCTTCATGATTCTATTTGTTGGAACTAATGTTCTCCAATAAACCTCTGAGGCATCCACAGGAGTGCAAACAGGTTATTTAAGAGCATCAGAGTAAAGGGGATGGAATAACAAATGCTCATCAGACTTTTCAGACAAACCATGTATAATTTTCCTTCCATTTTACAACGATGGACTACTTTGTGTTGGTTTTTGATGCAGACTTTGAATAAAATATTTGAAGTTGGTGGCAATCTGAAACAGTTTAAGGAATTTAAACACTTGTGCAAGGTTTTGTGTCAAGGATATTTCCAAACAGGAAAAGAGGTGCATGAATAAATATATAAGGTTACAATCTTTTAATCAAAAAATGGAAAACAGATTTCGTTGAAATCTCTAAACATATGGCTCATTGTCCTGTCTTGGTCCGTCTCTATCTCCCTACAGGTCGGAGAGATCCAAACACATGCTGCAGAGTGGACCGGCAACTTCTCTGCAGAGTTCAAAGAAACCAGTCGTGGTGTGAGCATCATAATCTACGACAAATTCCAGCGAGCAGCATCCATCAAACGCAAACTATCCTCAGCTCGGTGCCTGAACTCACCCTGTCCAAGGGGGTCATGTCGATCAACTTTAACGACGAACAGAAGAGGAATGAGCAGGAGGCTTGGCTGCAGGGCCTGACCATTCCACTGACCAGAAACGGTGGGTCACTCATGAACGGGCCGAACCCAAAGAGAGGAGACATGTCAATCACTGAATCCTTCAAGTACAAAAGGATTCCTTCAAGGTTGGCCAAAAAAGACCCTGAAGAATGAACAGAACATGAGCTTATAGAGAGTAGATTTTACTGCAAACAACTCTCTGTTGTCTCCACCATAATAAGTAGCTGCTGATTTGGGTTCAGCCATTAGCTAAGAACTAAAGGAGAACCAAGACAATTCTAGCCTAATGTTTATGCTTAACCATCTTTACACTTGGAAAAGCTTGAATTCGTCACACAGTTTCTGTCTATGTCTAAAACACTTTAATATTCAGATGTGAGCTTTAACCTAAGGAACTGTCTTTTTACACGCCACCTTAAATGAAAACCTTTCTGATAATTAAAATCTGCTTTTTTTTTTGGACTGTTTTTTAATGAATGAATACCATATGTTAATTGTATGAGTTTATGGGTAATTTTGTTCAAATCATTATCATGTACTAGAACAAGCATGTTACCTCCTTTAAGTTTGTCAGATTGAGAAAGGTAACTGTTTTTCACTCTTTTATCAAGTTTTTAATTTACAAAAATAATTTAACTAAACAGGGCTGCACGGTGGCGCAGTGGGTAGCACTGGGGGTCTTTCTGCATGGAGTTTGCATGTTCTTCCCGTGCATGCGTGGGTTCTCACCGGGTACTCCGGCTTCCTCCCACAGTCCAAAGACATGCCTGTTAGGTTAATTGGTCTCTCTAAATTGCCCTTAGGTGTGTGAATGAGTGTGTGCATGGGTGTTTGTGTGCTGCCCTGCGATGGACTGGCGACCTGTCCAGGGTGTACCCCGCCTCTCGCCCATAGACTGCTGGAGATAGGCACCAGCTCCCCCGCGACTCACTATGGAATAAGCGGTAGAAAATGACTGACTGACTGAATTTAACTAAACAGTTAGTCTCTGTTTATAATAAAACTGATCGTGAGTCACACGCCCATAAATCTTCATCAAAACAATTGAAATTTTGAGTATAAAGAACTGTGGATCTATGACTCACCTCAGATATGAAGATTAGGTTTACAGTAAGGTGCAAAAGTCTTATTTTATTTCTAACAAGCCAGGTGTTTTATGTGATTAAAGTGATCTGGTAAATATTTTTCCATCCTTCCTGATGGCTTTTAAAACTTTTTTTAACTCATTTTTAGCCTACTGTGCAATGTCTGCTTAGAAAAACAAGTGGACAAATGAAGGTTCACATTTTGAGATTGAACAGCAATCTGTGAGGTAATCAATGCTTCTGAGGTAAACAACACCCTTTTGGGCCTTGCTACAGCAGATGAACATTTAAAAGTCATATCTCTATGAAAAAGGAAAGAAACCAGCAGAGGCCTGAAACAGGACCTGAGAAATGCGTCATCCAGTTAACCATCTGCTTGTACAGTCATGGAGAAAAAATGAGAACGCCCAATCACATATTCAGTTATTATAAAAAAGAACTAATAAGAATAAAAAGATCAATGTCATGTCATAATGAGGTTTTCTCAGACTCTGAGTTTACACAACCACGAGGACCAAGACAGCGTTTTGACAGTTTAAGTTTTACAGGTCTACATCGGACAGGAACCAGGACTGGATCAGTGGGCAGAATCGGGATCACATGAAGAAGAGTTCGTAATGAGGCTGGGGAGGGATCAGTCTTTACCCACGGTGGCTGAGGCCGACAGGAAGGGTGCGGCTAAGGCAGAATTCTTTCCTCGCTTCTATTATTCTGTGTTTCCCTTTTCCGGTATTCTCAACTGCGATTGGGAAAAGCCGTGGGAGGGTGGACAGGCAGGTGGATGATCCTCAGAGGCTTGATGAAGGGGTCACCTAGGAACCTAGGTTCAGAGTTGGTGGCAGAGGGAGGCTCAAGGCTGAGGCGTTGAGGCTATAGTTTCCTCAATCCTCTGAACATGACACGAGTGGAGACAGGAGACAGAAAAATATCCACAGTGGCTTCTGGCAAAACCAGATCTGTAGGCAGAGGAGAAAAAACAAGATGATCAGGAGATCGCTTAGGAGCAAGAATGCAGAGCAGCAGAGGTCTACCTGTTTACCACGCTGAGTGAGACAACGAGCTGACGCCTTCCTCTGGGTTTCCACTCCTTAAGACCCCAGGTTGATTGCTCACTGATGAGTGACACCTGTGTAGCAGCACCTGCCAGTCAAACCCTGTGAAGGAGAACAAACACAGCACAAAAACACATCCTGCACCCAGCCTGCACACAACCACCGTGGATATGACATGTCAATCTAATCTCATTCTTATCTCTGAAAAAGAAAGTAGTTTAAATAAAAGGGAAACAAAAAACTGATATTCACTGATTAACAAATATGAACAAAAATGTGATTTTAACTGAGGAAAAACTATTTACTAATAACTTGTGCTTCCACATTTGGCTGAAATAACTTCAGTGAGATGCTTCCTGTAGTCTTTCTTATTGAATGTTGCATTTAGTTTATGCCAAACATGTCCTCTGTTCTTGTGTTTTGTCTGCCCTTTCTGTTTTTTCTTAGATAGCGCAGGTTTCCTCTTTGCACACCTCCAGTGAAAGTTAAACTTGTTCAGTCTCTTTCTGCTTGTAGAGGTGTGAACATTTAAATCTGCAGTACCAAAAGCTTGCTGTATATGACAAAATTTAAGGATTTTTGAAGACTTCTTTTAACATCTTGAGGTCTGCTCTCAGGGTGAACTTGCTTGGATGGCCAGACCTAGCCATGTTGGCAGTTATATTTAATGTCCTCCACTCATGGACAATTTTTCACGGAGTAGAATGGCTTATTTAAATTTCTTTTGAGACAACTCTAAATCTGTTATGGACTAAGTAAGATACAATCTTTTTTCTGAAGGCTTCAGACAACTATGATCTCACCATAGTGTTCACTCTCACTTCAACAGTCTGGAGCACACCAAACCAAATGTCTGGGATTTAACACGTGCTTTTACATGCTGCGTAACTATCTTTTAATCATGAGCAACTGATGTCTCCAGCAGCCATTAGTCAAGAGGCGGTGTACACCCTGGATAGGCTGTCAGTCCATCACAGAGACATACATGACAAAAAGCCATGCACGCACAAACTCATACCTGAGAGCAACTTAGCGACACCAGTTAACCTAATAATAATGTTTTTAGACTGTGGGACGACACCTGAGTACCCAGCGAGAACCCAGGGAGAACATGCACACTCCATGCAGAGAGTGCCCAGGCCCGGATTCGAACCCATGACCTTGTTGTACCACCATTGGAGCCCACATTTTTATACCTGAATCATTTCCAAAATCAAAGTTATGTGGCTTAATAAACAACACTATATAAACATTTATCTGAAAACGGTCAGGTACTGAGCTAAAAATAAATGAAAAAGCAGCCCAAGTTCCCTTTAAAACTAAGATTGACTAGAAGGAATATCGAAACCACTTTTAATGGATTACAAGCCTTTTACTTCTTGGAGGCAAATCATAAAAAAAGTATTTTTAAAGGGTTTCTGCTTTTAAATTTACTAAAAATATTTAAATCAATGTCATTTCACTCTGCATCACAGTTCATACATGAATACACCTGCATCTCTATAAATCAAAATATCATTCAAGATTTTATTATTTCACTAATTCAATTCAAAATGTGAAATAAATTTGTACAATAATTACACAGAGTGGTATCTTTTTTATCAAGTATATATTTCTATTACTTTGGATGCTTACAGTGAATCCAAACCCCAAACTCTGTTCCTCAAAGAAATTAGAATATTTGACCAATAAAAAGGATATTTAGTACAGAAATCATGTGTACATAACAATGGGATAGTCCGCTGTCTTGACTTTTGTCCCACATTTTTAAAGGGAAGTTGAGTGGAAGGAAAAACTGCGCACAAGTAACAGGGGGGGTTCCTACAGGTTAAGCACAGGTTTCAGAGCATTTTGAAGCTAACCCCATTCAAGAGTTCTGGGGAGATTCACCAGGCATTGACTGCAGCTTGAGTCAGTGGTTCAAGAGCCACCATACACAGACGTACACAGGACATGTGTTGCATCCTGCCAGTTAAACCATTCCTAAACCAGAGACGTCAGAAGCATCTTAGCTGGGCTCAAACTGAAAATGACTGAACCTTCCTTTCAGATGAAGGTAAAGTTTGCATTTCATTTGGAATTCAAGGTCCCAGAGGAAGTGGAGAGACAGCATAAATGAACTGAATTACTAAAATAAATTAACTTCACAAAGATATTCTAATTTAGGGCGATGCAGTGGGTTTTTCTGTGTCACAGAGTTCACATCTGCTGATGCACTGAATAATTATTGTTTAAACTTCCTGGGCGATGGAGCAGTCCCATGAGTGGGACAGGACTGTAACCGAAGGTCTTATGATGCGTGATGTAAAGTTATGCAGAGAGTACAGAACAAATTTAAATTTGTAAGTCAGTAAAATGAAATTGATATTAGTAATTTAAATACCACACTGTTTTTAACTGTTCCCCCAACTCTCAGTAGGAAGGAAAACATTTTACTTTAAAAATAAGGAGACACTTCCATACAGTCAAAAAGTTAAATAAAAATCAGCATGTTTCATGTAGAGAGCTAGAAATGGGCAGACCAAAAATGGAAAACAACTGTAACCATATTATCAGCAAGAAAAGGCAAAGTTGAAGAACTTTTGGCTTGTCAGTTGTAGATGAGCTGTTGTGTTTTAGATCACTTTCCTGCTTTCCTAGGTGCCCAAGTCCTTAACTTGCAAAACAAGCCAAAATCATCACCCCTCCAATGCTGTGCCTGACAGTTGCTATAAGGTTTGTAATGACATGCTGCATTTTGATTTACACAAAAACTGATGCTGTGCATATCTTTACTTTGATTTCACCTATCCAAAAGGGCAGAGCACCATCTGGATCCAGGATTTTTTGAAGGATTTTTATTATTCCCACATGTTTCCTTACCCTGTCAGAAGCTGGCATGCAGTGGCCCTGGAAGAGGTCTGCCGCTCTCTAACTAACTGCTTTTCTAACTCATAAAATAATTAGTCTTTTCGGTGTCAGCTAAAGTTGGGGAAGTGCATCAAATTATGAAACTAGTGAGTACTTTCTCTAAGATTAGCTCAGTGCCACATTAGAACCGCAGTCTTTGGCGGATTTTATGAAACAAGAAACACAAAGTAGCGCATAGTTTGGAAAAGGAAGGGAAAATATTTGTAATTTAAATTATTTAACAAATTAAACCAGAAAATTGTTTGTTTTCAGACTTATTTACTCTGATAACCTTAAATAAAGTCTAGCGCAAACAACAGGTGCATCTAAAAACTGAATATCATGAAAAGGTTTAATATTTTTGTTGCTCAATTCAGAAAGTAAAGCTCATACATAGACTCATTACATATTACATTACTCTTAGTCTGGGTCAGTAGGCTATACAACTATGTGGAAGGCTGCTGACTGGACAGATGCCCAGAAAACAGTCATTGACACCCTCCACAATGAGCAGAGGCCACAAAAGCTCTTTGAATAAGAAGCTGGTTGTTCACAGAGTGCTGTATCCAAGCATATTCATAGAAAGATGAGTGGCAAGAAAAATTGAGGTAGGAAAAGTTGAACCAGCAACAGGGATAACTGCAGCCTTAAAAGGATTGTCAGTCAAAAACTTTCCACACTGCCAAAGATACTGTATGTTAATTCACTGACCATGGTGTTACTGTGCTTGATTGGTCAGCAAATCACCTGACCTGAATTAAATCAAAATTATGAACAATGATTGCATAGAAATTAATATACTTTTCAGAAGCCTGACATTTCTCTTTAAAAACAACAAGGATGAAAATGTTTCACTGTGTGCAATAAATCTATATAATGAATTTAACTTTCTGAAAAGATAAAAAATATTATACTTTTTCACCATATTAAAATTTTTTTAGCTGTACCTGTACCTTCATAAGTCCGATAGTAGCAAACAGAATCATCCTGTGAGTAATTTATTCTCAGTATAAATCCAGCTTCTCTGTGAATCCCTCAGAGGTTCATTAGAGAACACTAGTGAACAAACAGCATCATGAAGAACAAGGGATACGGCAGAAATGTCAATGGTAAAGTTGTGGAGACATTTCAAGTGGGTGTTAGGTTATAAAAGAATGTCATTTTACTTAATATTTATTTCATAGGGACAGATAGAGTAAACACAAATCACTACCTGTTTATAGCAATGGTAGTTCACAACACCTGTCCCTATAGGGCCTAATTAAATTCAATTAAATGGAGAGTAAAACAGTAAATACAATAAAAAAAACCAGAAGGTGACATAAAACAATGTCTTACCTACTTGACACAATATTTAAAAAGGAGCACATTTCTGGTTTGTCTTTAGCCAAATCCTGCCTGGAAGTAAACATTTTAACATCAGATCTTAAGTCAGATGGTTGTGAGTTCCAGAGCTTACAACTCTTAACAGAGAAGGCTGTCTGTGCAAAGGTTGTCCTGCAGTATTTACAGTCCTGATGTATGGTGCTTCTAGTGCCTCTAATACTATTCAGTCTCTCAACAAATTTACATAGTGGTTCAGTTGCTAAATGATTGATGCATTGTGAATTAATTTAAGAAAACAGAAATTACTAAAGCTATCAAAGCTAATTAGATTATATTTCTAAAAAATAATACAATGATGATAGCTGACTGACTTTTTATCCATGATTTTTACAGCTCAATTGTATAGAGACCCAAGATTTTTGGTTATAGTCAGAGCAGCCTGTGCTCATGCTGTCAGCCAGTATGATATATCCCAAAGGTTTGAAGATGGAACACTGTTCAATCCATCGAGCCTATGGTATTGAACTCTGACATTAAAATATGCACTAAAGTACTAGCAAAAAAGTTAAATAAACATAGTTCATCCATTAGTCATGCAGACCCAACAGGCTTTGCCCCAAAGACGTTCACTAATTTCTGTTAAATAATATAATAATATACCATTAAATTAAGAAATGTCCCATTAAATAATTAAATGTACCTTTTAAATGATTAAATAAAATAATTAAATGTAATTTTTTTATTAAATAAATTAATTTAAAAATACATATAATTACTTTATATGTATTTATTTTGTGTCTCTCGTCATGAAATAATTTAAACAGTCAACTTGACCCATCAAACTCAGTGTGTGGGACTGATCCTGTGGCAGCTTCTTGCATGCAGGACCTGAATGAGGTCTATTGTGAACTGGTTAGAGATATCTTTAGACCGAGCTTTGGATATAGAAGCTGGAGTTGCTCACCCAAAGTTTGCGGTAAAAAAAACTGAAACAATTTCTTGGAGTTACTCCAACACTTTCCATCGAAGACCTTAACCCTCAGACTCATGGCAAACTTGGAAGAAGCTGTCTTGACTTCCTGTGTGAAGCAGCCAATCAGACTTGCTTAATTATGCGTTTCATAATTTGATGGTATATTATTTAATGATACATTAAATACATAAATGATACATTCAATTTTCTGATGTTATTTCATGGTACATATATTTATTTCATGGGATATTCACATTAATTTATTTAAAGATGTATTTATTTATTTATTTTGTACCTTTTGGACCTTAAAAATGGGTGAACATTCTGAGCTCAAAGGAATGAGAAAGAAGAAATGACAAGGTTTAAATACTGATACATCTGTTTACAGTTAAATGCACTAAGCTATTCTTTAAAACATTTGTTTATATTTAAAAAATGTAATTTATTCCATCAGTGATGGATCAAAGGGTGATGTCCTGAAGTCACTAGGAATGACATCATTACTGAGGTCACAGTGAATTCCACTCCCTTTAATGCAATAGTTCTAGCTGTTTCTCATTATCAAAGAGAGAGACCACCAGGTAGCATTGGAAAGGCTCTTGTACCCCTTTACAAGGAACGATCAATAATCCAGGTTGGAAATTGGAAGATTTTTGTTTTTAGCACCATGGAAAAACGCAGACCTAGGAATTTTCCATATTTTACCAACATGAACAAAATTCCAGTAGACAACGTTTTCCCAACAGCTGATTATGAAGAACAAACTGCTCAGAAAAAAGAACAGGAGAGAGCAGAACGAGAGATAGAAGAAAATCTTACAAAAGAAATGATGGAAATAAATGCTGAAAATATAAGGCTTGAAGAAGAAAAGGCCTGTCAGCGGAGACACAAAAACAAAACTTATGCTGGCTTCCATCTGGAACAGATAGCACAGAAAGAAATTGAAAAAGTGAGGAGAAAGGAAAAAGATATGGAGGAATTGCAACAAAGACTTCAGAATGCCGAATTTCAAAGAGAAGCAATCGAAGCAAGTCACATAAGACGTGTCAAAGCTAAAGAGGCTTTAAAAAAAGGGCAGTTGGAAGAGATTGCATTACGTGAAGAGAAGAAACAAAAGGATAGAATGGCTGCTAGAAATGAGAATGCAACAATGTTTTTTCTCAAATCATCAATAACTTATGATGATCAACGTTTCCGTCAGAGACAAGCAAGAACTGAGAAAATGTCTAAGCAACTTGCTGACATACAAAGAAGCAATGCGGAGATGGCAGCTAAAAGAGAGAAGGAGACCTTAGAGGCAGAGTTTGTGAAGAATCAAGTTGCAAAAAAATTTGAGCAAGAGCAAAAAGCTTCGAAAAAAGCTGAAACAGAAAGGAATTTTTGTGAACAATTTCAAGAAAGTTTGAAGAAAAGGGAAATGTTGAAAGAAATTGAGAGGTGTTCTGCTGAGTACTGGAGGAATGTATACTCTGAGAATTATAACAAGGAGATCAATGAGAAAATAGAAACCGACATAAAGCAGAGAGCGAAATGTAAACTAGTCAAGGAAGACAATAGAGCAATGGCGGCAGAAAGACATGCTCTTAATGCTCAACTCCGAAGGGAAGGGATTGAGGAAGCTAACAAATATCTGGAAGAAAAACCACGGGATATCCTGTCCCTGTTTTCAAATGCTGGATTAAAAGACCAAACTCTGGATTCTAAGCACCCTGGTGAAGAGACTTTAAACAGCAATGTCCCCAAACTTCCAAACATCAGTTCCAGAAACTCCTGCCGTCGATTTATTCCAGCCACAACTGCTCAAGAGAGAGTCGCCAAACCTCCAAATAGTAAATCTACAAATGTCAGTTCCAGAAACTCCTGTCATCAATGTATACAACCTACAATTGCCCAAGAGAAAGTCCCCAAACCACCAGACAGTAAATCTATAAATGTCAGTTCCAGAAACTCCTGCCGTCGATTTATTCCAGCTACAACTGCTCAAGAGAGAGTCGCCAAACCTTCAAATAGTAAATCTACAAATGTCAGTTCCAGAAACTCCTGTCATCAATATATACAAACTACAATTGCCCAAGAGAAAGTCCCCAAACCACCAGACAGTAAATCTATAAATGTCAGTTCCAGAAACTCCTGCCGTCGATTTATTCCAGCTACAACTGCTCAAGAGAGAGTCGCCAAACCTCCAAATAGTGAATCTACAAATGTCAGTTCCAGAAACTCCTGTCATCAATATATACAAACTACAACTGCTCAAGAGAAAGTCCCCAAACCTCCAAATAGTAAATCTACAAATGTCAGTTCCAGAAACTCCTGTTATCGACGTATTCCACCTACAATTGGCCAGGAGAGAGGTCCCAGTCTACCACCCATTGCAGCAAACCATAACC
Organism: Crenichthys baileyi; assembly: GCA_036173005.1. Lineage (NCBI taxonomy): Eukaryota > Metazoa > Chordata > Actinopteri > Cyprinodontiformes > Goodeidae > Crenichthys > Crenichthys baileyi. Next base: position 1,546 of record JAHHUM010002738.1, on the reverse strand, counting down.
AGGGCAGAAATTGCCCTACTTACCTTGCAAATAGAAAATATACAGTCCTTCCTTCTATAAATATCAATGTGAATTTCCACCCAATATATGAGTGTTATTACGACTATTACGATCTTTGTTGGGGAGAAAAATAGACAGATTACAAGGTATTTTCTCTCATCTAACCTCAAATTCAGCAACGTACAATCCATTGGTAAGTCAATGGCTAGATTTGATTAAATTTATTGATCAAGATGTGAAATGTGAAATGTGTGAAACTTTAAAAAGCTAGCATGCACAGTGTTAACCCCATGCATGTGTGGGTTTTCTCTGGGTGCTCCAGCTTCCTCCCACATTCCAAATAATGCTGCATGTTTTATTTTTGGAGATTCTTCATTGCATGTTAGTTTATGCATGCATGGCTGCTTGTCCTGTTTTTATCTAAGTTTACCCTCCATGTCTCATACATGCTTGTGTACCTCAGCATTACGAATAATAAGTTACATGAAGCTGAATGCTGAGTATTTTTACACCAAGGCTACCTTACTTCAGTGCTTTCTTCCAGTATTTAGTAAGCTACACCACTGTTATTTCTGTTAGATTTTCGGTAATGATTAAAATTCCAGTTTTCAAGGCAATGTAAATAAAATACCTTGCAGAAACTGTTTCTTAAGCTTTCTAGGACAGCATTTGCCGGGGTTTATGATAGACGTTGTAAGGAGCGAAACAGCATTGTCTTCTTACACAGTGACATCAAACAAAATAAATAAAAATATGTTTTTGTAATCTTTGCTTTACTAAGGCTTTATTTCCAGAAACAATTCACAATTTCATACTTTAATTTTAATTTTCCATGAAACTCTTTCACACTTTTATAATCGCCTTTTGACAATTTACTCTTGCAATTTCAAGGGAGGGTGTATGTTTAGGTAACCATGTCATTTCAGTTACAATAAAATTATTTACAACCACTTAAGGAACTACTGCTGTAACTGCATGTATATTGTTATGAAAAAACCTCTTAATTAACAAGTAGGAGATGGATGATATTTAATCAAATCAGCCTTTAGGGAGGAAATCAAAATACTGACAAAACCCACAGTGAAAACTAGCTACTGTGAAGTAAAGTTGTTATGAGAACTGGCTTGTTGTTGTTCTGTTACAGGTGCAGTCTAGTTCAAGTTCATACATTATTAAGTCAAAACATAACCCATAAGTTGTAGACAGTCATATGACTTGATTAGGTTTCAAACAATTTGTTTCCATCACATTCCCCCTCCCCCCTTGTGATTATATTAAAAACCACATTTTAAATTATTCACATCATAAAATTGTGCATCATAAGAGGGCTACCTAAAGATAACCATAATAAAGAGACGTGGAAAAGACAAGGATTTGTTTTTGTGAAACATAGGCATTTCTGTTCAAGCAAAGCATTACAGGAAGTAAAGACTTCTAATAATAAAGTAATATGAAATAAAAAAATGTTAAAGGAAACAAAACACACTATATAAAAACCCAATTGTACAAAAAAGAAAAGGAAAAAAAAACAAAATAATTTTCCCTT